>JALIZH010024363.1:0-46774 GCA_030522465.1 Rhipicephalus appendiculatus
AGCACTTCAGCTCTGTCGCTTTAGGACTACGCGGAGAATCGGGCACACAACTGGCAAGAAGCGCATCAATCACTAAAAGGCATCAAATGAATGTTTGTGCTACATGCGTAAAGAGGAGCTTAGGTCTATGTACTACGCACCGTTCTTTACTACGGCGGATAATAAAACTCTCTCGAGAGGTCTTGGGGCTAACTTTCTTCTGTTGTCCACTTCGGCAGCTGAAATAAGCACCATGGCTAGCGAAAATATGAGGAAAAACATCGTTCTTCTTTTCAGCCGGAATACTTTTCCACGAAGGAGACCCTGACAGAAAAAAAAGTTGAAAGTAAAAGAAGTGAAAGCTGAACTTTTGAACGCCTTCACAGATCACTCACCTTCAGCAAAATATGTTAAAATGTAATTAGTGGTCAAGATATTGTTGAAATAATGTGCATTCTGGTGCCATTCTTTGTTCTTACCGCGATAGCGTTAAAGGGCTTCTTTCGAAGAAGTTGCGGTGTTGCCGCCGCTGTTAGGTGTCGTTGGTTGCGAGCGAAAAATGATCGTCAAGAATTGAACAAAATGCTAATAAAATAAATAGTAAAAGTCTTTTTATTCTATTAAGAATCGAACCCGGGTTATCTGCGAGGCAAGCAGGCATCATACCACAGAGCAACGTTACTGCTAGAAACTTAGGAGAAAAACACTTCGGAATGCCATGTAGTGGAAGAGTCAGCTTAACGCATGTAATATGGCGTGGCAGAAACATAGAATAGCGCAAGGCGTCAAAACATGCGCATTGCGCAATGAGTGGATGTTTTCAAGGCCAACCCATTACAAATCGCCGACATATTTAATTATCGTCAAGTGCGAAATTATAAACAAAGTGAGCAGCTGGGTAGGTTCATGTGTTGCCTAACGGACGCGTAATGGGCGTATGAGTGATTCGCAAGAGGAAGAATTATGGTGTAGTGGGCACTTAACAACTAACTATACTTGCAGTAGGCATTCTAGGACAGTTTGAAACGGCCAATGTTACGCGGACAGTCGTTCGTTTTCTTACTGCACGGTTAAGGCGTGCACCGAGAGCAAGAAGCAAAGCTAGCAATTCAGAAGGGGTTGCGCACGGGACCTATTGCGTTATCGCGTTGCATTCTTGAAGGCGAAGCTCAAGCGTACTCCTAGCTTATCTGCAGTGCATAGGTTTTTGAAGCGCTCGATGCGCAGTGCGGTGATCAAGGCGGCTCGTTCAGCTTGAAACGTGGGGCAGACAAGTAGGGAAGCATACGCACGCACACACACACACGTCCACGTGCGTGCATGTGCTCGTGGTGCTCCCCGTGTGTGTGTTTGTGTGCATATATGGTGTGCTCTATTCCGTTCTAGTTGACCTGCTGTGAGAAGGTAGAGCTTTTGTATCTCCTCTGATACTCCATTTCAATAAGTTCTGTAGCGCAAATAAAGAAATGGTTGCCCGAAAACAGAAGTGAGCAAGGAAGAAAATATATATAGCGAACTGAAAGAAATAAAGAAAATAACGTGGCAATGGCCAGTTCTTTTCCCGAAGTTAACTTTGCAATAGAACAATTCACACTAGGACATTCCTGTTTCTGATAGTCCGTATAATGTGGCGAATGTATCAGCTATACGTGCAAAATAGCCATAAACTTGAGCCCAAGGTCATATGCACTTGTATCGAAATATCTTGTTTTCCCTCGTGCTGGCAAAAGTTTTAAAAATAGGGTATAAGCGCTACAGGCTTTTTTTTGTGATGGCGCACTTTTTAAAGAACTAATATTGATCTCTCATACCAGTCTAGCCTGAAGGGTGTCCGTACATATAGTTCAGCTTGCAATTAGCTGCTTTTGCAGTACATTTTCAAACACCATATTGCCGAAAACAGCCATTTACCCAGAGCCTGCAATGCGTTCCCAGAAACGACGTTTCCAACCTTACCCTTCTACTCTAGTATGCACTTGTGACAGCCGCCGATAGTACGCATTTTCACACACACTAAAAAAGAACATGCATTTGTAATGTTGGAGTACGTAAAAGCTCTTACAGGTTCTCGAAGCTTGCCACAAGCACGCCACGCAGCACCTCTGGCGATTCCGAATGACAACACTCTTTATGCTTCATGTAAAGGTTAAAAGTCAGGGTTAAAAAAGGGAGCAGATGGTTCCTAACGTTAAGCAAATCTCTCCGCGCAATGCGTTACGTAGGATTTCTCATTGTTTTTAGTCTTGTCAGCAAAGGAGTTACTTCGCTATTCCACGAACGATTACTCTGGTTAAGAATGTAACATCACTATTCAATATTACTCTACATTCAAGGAAAGCATGGGATGGACGTCAGTGTAGAATGTAAGGTCCTGATTTGCTAAGAAAACGGGTCAGCATGCATGTCGTAGAAATTAAAGATGTTTGTACAGCTGGTATCCGGCAGTTCAATCCCACTAACCATGTGCATTGCACAGCATCTGGGCGCAAATGAACTCACGAGTACCGAAATCGATGGTGCAGATGTGCTCTTCGATATATACATTGGAGAGAAATATGAGTTAATTGTGTTCTAAGCACGAAAAAATGCAAATAAGTCCATTCACAATACATGATGACTCTTCGTGCCCGAAAACAGCACTTGAACCAGCTGAAAGCACGTTATTAGAAAGACGTGAAAATCTGAGAATTTGGGAAGCCAATTTTTGTGTAGACTATGGTTGGGCGTCGCGTTTACCAACGCCTATGCGTGTCGCATTGGGATGGCTGGGACCGTAGAGTGTGACTACTGAGGCAACGAATAAACCCTTGTACATACTGTGCGTAATATCAATAAAAACTGGTACATGCTTTATGACTGTATTCTGGGCAACTGTCCACAGTACAGTTAAACAAATGCGTAACAACTGTTCACGTCACATGTTCCGGCCAAAATTACGTAACTACTCACGCGGCATGTTTCTTGGCAAAATTTAGTCAAGCCTAGCAAAAACATGGACGAAACTGCGTTGACCACAAGTTCTGATTTTTGCTCTAGCCTTGCACCTATAGAGCAAGCTAAGCTCCTTGTTTTCCCTTGTGTTTCTGTTCTCCCTTTACACCCTCTGACCTAGCGCTATTTTCCCGCCCCCAGCGAAGGCTAACAAAGCTGATGCTATTACATGGCTAACCTCCTGGCCTTCCTCGTCCTCACTCTCTCTTTCTCTCTCAGAGTATCCCTGCATTTAAGCAAGCATTGAAGTTCTAATCTCCTGCCGGTGCCATCAAAAAGACGGCGTCGTACGCTTGAAAGCCGCGTTGTTCTCACCAGGTGTTCACATTACCAACTAGGAATAATAGAAACACCGCTTTTGTTTGGGTTATAATATAGAAAACATTATTTTTATTGTCATAAAATTTTGTACTCCAAATAATAGGCCTTGCGAACGGTGAACATTGTGCGCAATTTGAAAAACATTCAAGGTTGCCCACTCGGTACCATTACTGTTTATAAATAGTGGTTGGTCTGTTTCCACGCCTACAAAATTTTTATTTCGTATGTGTACTTGTTATCTGTACGGAAGTGAGTATCCTGAAATAAGTGATCTCAGATGAAACAGGCACTTTTTACTGTCTTCCGTGATGTGCTGTGGACAAAGCGCTACAGATTAACACCAAGGCGCCCTCCAACGCATTGTGCTGAACTTTGCATTTTGTAAGTTTTTAACGCGTTTCAATAAAACAAAATAAAATTTGATAAGAAGACACCCTGAAGTCAGGAGTACTTGTCAAGGAGGGAATGACACCACAGCCAACATTCTGACTAGGGGTTCAACACAGGCACCGAGCTACAATGAAAACTAATAGATAATCGCCATGAGGCTGAATCAAAGAAGTAAAAAGTAAAGTTTCACCATACAAGCATGCCACTGAAGCCTGTTCGGGAAAGCCGTGGCCTGCGTGATCAGCTCCGGCAGCGCCATATTAGAACGGCGCTCTGCCGGAGCTGATCACGGAGGCCACGGGAAAGCGCTGAATGAAATGATTCAAGGAAACGTGCGCGTGGTATTACGAAAGTCTTCCGTGGCACGTTGCCTCCAAGATAAGCACACGACGTCCAACAAAATCAATCAATACTTGTCGGGTTCACCTGCTGTGTAGTTACAGACATTAGAAAGAAGGGACGTAATGATTTTTTAAATGCGAAGCATTTCTTAGCGAACTTCCGCGACTTTGAGCGTATCTATCTATCTAGCTATCTATCTAGCCGCCTACGACTTTCTGCTCTCCTGGCCGTATCGTTAATGGGATTTATACCAAATTTGGTATGGCATAACATGACTGTATGGCGAACGTAAATGGCTGGTCATATCATGAAAATCATGATTAGCTTGTCATGAAAAGTATGATTTACATGCCATGCTCATGGCGCGCTCACGGCCGTTTCGTTAGCTTGATATACACCAAATTAGGGATTGAGTGACGTGACTGTAGGACGAACACAAATAAAAGGTGGTAATATGCAAATAATGACGTGCATGTCATGAACAACATGATTTACATGCCACGCTCATGGCGCGCTCGCGGCCGTTTCGTTAGCTTGATATACACCAAACTTGGTATTGAGTGACGTGACTGTAGACGAACATAAATGACAATTGGTAATATGGAAATCATGACTTCTCATGTACGACATTACTTGCATGCCACGCTCATGGCGCGCTCGCGGCCATTTCGTTAGCTTGATTACACGAAATTTGGGATTGATGACGTGACTGTATGACGAACATAAATGACAAGTGGTAATATGGAAATCATGACTTGTCATGTGCGACATTACTTGCATGCCACGCTCATGGCGCGCTCGCGGCCGTTTTGTTAGCTTGAGATACACCATATTTGGTGTTGAGTGACATGACTGTATGACGAACATACGTGGCTGGTGGTAACATGAAAATGTGGGCATGCATGTCATCTACAACGCCATTTACATGCCACGCTCATGGTACGCTTGCGCCCAGTTCGCTAGCTTGATATGCACCAAAATTGGTATTGCGCGACGTGACTGTATGGCGAACACAAATCACAGGTCCTAACATGTAAAACATGACATGCAAATTATGTAAAGCATGATTTGCTCCTTGCTGGCTGCTTCGCATGACATCGATTCCCACAGTGCGTGGGATCTGCCGGCTTTTTTTTAGTTTTCTACACGATAGGCAATGCAAATTCGCTTCGGTATATGCAAAGTAGTATTGTTTTATCATGTGTTCTCAGGATCTCAATTCATCGAAAATCGCCAACATTTTCACAATGCGTTCCAAATGTGTATCAGGGTCACTCTATCGCAGTGCCTGCAATTCACACACTGAAATAGACTTCGTAATCATATCGACGTGCACAACCGCCTACCCCTTGGTGTTGTCCGCGGAGAATACGTAGTATCATTAACAAAGAAATCGCCGCCGAAGCATTCCGTACATATGGTTAACCGGCGAGGCTGTAACGCGAGTCTGCAGTGTTTATCCCGAACTTGGATCTGTATTAGTGTTTTCTGTTGTACTTTTTCATTTCTTTTTCATTTCTCTATCCCCACATTTAAGAAATTCGGGCTTCAAAATTTGAATTTGAGGACATTAGTTTATATATTATTAAGATCATATAAACGATTTTGTGGGTAGCTGTTCATGCTTGGGTGGGTGTCATCCCTAGCTATATAGAGAGACAAAATCCAGAGACGGTAGTGCAAATGTTTAGACCTTTAGAGATAGCGTGTGCTAACATTTCTGCTTCGTTGTAGTGTCAGAAACACGCACTGATCGCCAGATTTTTTCAAATTCTTGTCAAATATAGCTTCTCTGTTAAATGGCCTGCACTTACAATTTTGGAAGGCTTATAATCGCTTACAGATTCTCCAGAATGTCCACACTGTTTAGTTATATGTGCGACGCAGACCCCTTTTGCGAGGTATACTCCTTGCGATGCTTCGTGTAAAGGGGATAAACCAACGTTGGGTTGGGAAGAACTGACGTGGCCCAACGGTGACATGATGGGTCTGTGCAATACATTAGCTAAGACTTCGCATTGTCTTCGGTATTGTCAGCACTAGAGCCAGTTAGTAATCATCACACACACACACACACACACACACACACACACACACACACACACACACACACACACACACACACACACACACACACACACACACACACACACACACACACACGCACGCACGCACGCACGCACGCACGCACGCACGCACACACACACACACACACACACACACACACACACACACACACACACACACACACACACACGCACGCACGCACGCACGCACGCACGCACGCACGGAGACCTTGAGCCGCTGTTGCAGCCATGTTTGCAGCGAAAGCTGTTGTGAGATCACGCCAGCCGATTTGACGCCATAGCCGCCACCGCCGGCGTGCGTATCCCGTAACCAGTATCGCGCGAAGAAAATAATTGCTGTGATTGGATATGATTTGAAACCGTGCGCTCTGCGTGGCAGCCGAGTATTCTTCCAAAAAGTGACGCCGGTGCTTGAAACCCCGTCGTAAAGAGCCCGTATATTATCGTGATGTGGTGCAAGGAATGGCATTAACGTATGTGCATGAATAGCGTGGTAAAAGTGAAAGGTAACAACCAGGCGTCACACAAGGCGAATTACGCAACGAGTGGGCAATCGAACACTTGCAATCAATTACAAAGGGTTCAGTCATAACTCTTCATCGTCATCAGCCGCAGCAGAAAAAAAGCACATAATGTCTTACAAATGGTTAGCATGGTATCACGCTTCTCTACAGAACTGCGAATAATGTCATAATAGGTGCTTCCTCACTTCAAAAAAAAGTTACCATGCATGATTTATGGCGTAGTGGCTACCTTACACGTGTACTTGTTTGAGGCGCGTGTACTTATATTTAGGGGCACTTTAAAGAACCCCAGGTGGTCAAAATTTCTGGAGCCCTCCACTATGGCGTCTCTCATAATCATATCGTGGTTTTTGGGAAGTTAAACCCCAGATTTTATTATTATTACATGTGTACTTGCATAGGTTGCCCCGAAAGAGTTTATAACGGGCTCTACAGAGACCGCTTTTCCAGCTTTCGCTGTGACTGCACCGTATATGTGCCGCGCAGGCCCGGCGATTTCTTGTTTGAAAACGCGCTGTCTTAGCCTTATTGATGCCTTATTGCAGCTGAACTTCTGCCACCGATACGACAGCACCAACGCACACAAGATGCATTATTCTTTCTTAAGCAAGTGGAACACACGAGTACACCATTTAATAGCAGCTGTGCTCTTTGGCGTGCGTATTGAGCGCACATGCTGTCCACCTGCAAAACGCGTACAAATTTCTTCTTTCAAGGCACCGTTTTGTGCAGGATGCCGAAACGAAGTACCAGTCATCGCAGCCGAAATACTGTCGCTGCAACCTCTGCGCTTTGGAACGTTAAACCCCAACAATTGTTATATTAACATCTGTGCGTGTTCAAATGCATCTTTGTTCTCGAACACAGATATTTGAAAGCTGTACCACGCTTCAGAAACGAATTAGGGCCCACTTAAGAGCATTGTGAAAATAACAAAAAAAAACCAACCTAGGTTATTCGAAAGTTCCAGAAAACAAACCTATTGCGTTACGTGTCACACATCTTTTGTGCTGTGTCTTGATCATGAATGATTTCTGAAAAGTAAAAGTTATGCTCATTTACCCGTCCCCTGCACCGCTTGCGCCTGCGCACCGCACTTTCGCTAGATGAAGATCCTGGGTAGAAGTGCTGATACCTTTCGTGGAATCCTCATGGAAAAGCATAGAGCTCGAAAAAAAATAAACCATTGATCATATAATCAAAAAAGATCTTTGGGTTTCCTATTTTACTGTAAGGTGTCTCATATTATACTGCGCCTAGAAGAACGTCTTATCAGCAACGAATTTGTCTTTAAATGTTTGGAGCCGATAGTAAGGGGATCGGTGCAAGCTCCTTCTTTATAAGCTGGCTTGATCAGATCGTGAGTTGAATATGAACCTACTTGCAAAGAACAAATGTTCGACCATGCTAGAGCTCAATGAAATTGGGTAAGATAAATTGAGCAAAGCCAAATACTCACCATTTGTCCACGAAATCTGAAGAAGGGAAACACGCGGGCTGGAAACGCCAATTTATATCACGAACAAAACTTCAAGCGCATGTGGTAAGGAACAAAATACGACACATCACCCGGAAAAAAGACACGTGCTGCTCAATTGGAAAACTTTATAGGACCATACTGTAAATTGAAGAGGCACTTTCTGGACAGATATTTCCGATTTAGTTGTCGGTTCTATGATTGGCTATGCCTCCAAATTCTGTATATAATGTCTGTCGTGGTCCGAATAGCTGCGCTGGTCATCCACCTTCAAAGATTGGAATGGCTTCTGATTTTTTAGGGGCGAAGCTCCTAAGGGTCTGGGTCTGTCCCTCCTCTGTAGTTGTAGTAGTAGTAGTAGTAGTAGTAGTAGTAGTAGTAGTAGTAGTAGTAGTAGTAGTAGTAGTAGTAGGTAGGTAGGTAGATAGCCACGTATAGTGGAATGTACCCACTCCACGTGATAAAGATGACGATGGCGCAGTATAGTGGAATGTATACCCACTACACGTGATAACGATGACGATGACGCTGATGACCATGAAGTATAAGCGCGTTCCAGACCACACATTCTCTTTCTGCCATGGATGAAAACGATCGAGCTTCGCCCACTCATCATCATTCACTTCGTGGATATGGCGTGATTTTTTTTCAAGTATAGTGCACGTGATGTAAATGATTTTTGTCAAGATATGTGTCCACAGCATTTATCTATATTTCAATGTATCATACTTGTGACGAACTCTCCGTGTATTATTTCTCTATTGATTGTGTTTAGTGCATCGACGTATTGAACTTGACTTTTCTAGCTATCTTGTGAATTTATGTATTGCGCACTTGTTGCTATGAAGAATCTTTAGAACACAGAACGGACTCGCTTTTTTCAAGGCTACACTTTCATGTTGTAATCTTCTTCGAAGCCGCAACTTCAACTTTCAACTTCTAGGCTGCATCTTCAAGCTGCAGCCTCGAAGAAGGCAAGTTGGCTTGTCGAATCGTTGGCTTAAGCGGCACCCCGCGTTCGCTAATTTTTCATCGCATCAAAATTCTATCTTCCCGCACACTGGTAGCTGTAGCGCTGTAACCTGTCAGCTGCACGTGGGAAATCTTGACTGTTCTTGTAGCGCTTGAAACACTTCGATGATGAATGAAATAGGGTGACCATAAATGCAGAATGCACCTAACCGTTGTTGGAAATTCGTCGACGAGCACTAAGAAAGAAAATACCTGAGAAACAAGCAAGAACTAAATTACAAAGTGATGACGCTGTACTTCTTTCATACATAAGGAAGTTCACGATTTGTATTAGGTTAGACCAGTGAGTAGTTAAAGAAACGATTACATTTGGGTGAACAGTATTGAAAAATACGCAAGTGTTCCTGACCAAGTAATATTAGAGGGACTAAATTACCCAGCATAATAGCCCGCGCTCTTGCATGGAGAAGTATATCTTGACTTTGGACGGCACAAAGGTTGTTTCTTAACGAGACAAACATTTATATACGCCCTGGCAAGGTACTCCGGGAGACGCATTTTGTAGCGCTTACCTTAAGACAACAGTGTGCAGACTGAATATACCCAGTGTAGTCTGCACATCTATAAATATTGAATGTACACCCTGTGTAGATTGAATGAGGCAGTGCTAATTTGCGCCTAATTAGTTCATCATTTCATGTAGCATGTTTTTATACTATTGAACAACCCAAATTGCTTAAAATGTGTTATTTAGAACAATTTTATTTTTCTTCAGAAATAAACACTGCGACTGACGCAATCCTGCCAACCAAGGCCGTTGTGCCAACGTCGAATTCCGTGCAATCTAATTGGTGTTGTAACAAACTTTAGCGACATACGTCGCAACATGAAGGGTATACATCGTACACTCCATATGACATTCTGCAGAATTGTCCTTCCATTGAATTGATCAAAGGGCACCTGAAAATAAAATATGTAGCAACTTGTACGTTTGGGTGAGTTGGTCCGTCTTGCCAATAACTTGAAGCAGAGCGGAAAAACGAGGACAACAAGGAACTCACACAATAGGTCTGGCACTGAACGGCCAACTGAAAATTTATTGAAAAATCACCACTTATACCGTGTCACAAAAAAACGTCAACATTAATCAACGATGGAAAACATGCGTATTGCTATACTAACAAGTGTTTAGCAAGAAAACATCTCTCTTGAGTAGCAAATGTAAGTGGCGCCGCGGTGACACATTTATCTTCAGCTTCGGCAATATAATAAGCTTCCACAATTTCCCTTTCTTATTTCGTATTTCCAAACAACAAGAATCTGTTGTGCCCATACTTTGGTGTGCATGCTCATTTTTTTACAGTGCGAAGCTAGGTGGCTATCATACCCATTTTTAAACATTTTTTTGTGTTGCCATGTCCTAACATTAAAAAATGCTACACACCTCCACAAGGTACCCAGGAGTCGGGAGATAGGAGTTCTTTCAAAATTATGGAGGCTAAGTAAAATATATCCAGTCTAACATCATGACGCTTGTCCGTGGTATGACGGTTTGCCAGCGTTATACCACATCTCATGGGAGGGTAGCCCAAAGCCAGATGATTGAAGAGCAATGCTAGCTTGTGGGAATCGAATGCGCCCTCCCCTTTGGCGCCTCTTTCCCCAGCTTGCGCGTTTGCTGGCATCCCGCGACCAGACCGCCGGGAGCCGCGGTTAATCGGCGACAAGGCTATCGTGGCTACACCGCCAGGCCTTTTAAATGCGAAGCATTTCTTTGCGTACTGCAGGCACATTTAGCTTATCTATCTATCTATCTATCTATCTATCTATCTATCTATCTATCTATCTATCTATCTATCTATCTATCTATCTATCTATCTATCTATCTATCTATCTATCTATCTATCTATCTATCTATCTATCTATCTATCTATCTACCTATCTATCTATCTATCTATCTATCTATCTATCTATCTATCTATCTATCTATCTATCTATCTATCTATCTATCTATCTATCTATCTATCTATCTATCTAGCCACCTACGTCTGGGTGCTCTCGCGATCGCCCCCTTAAGCTGGGGTAAACCAAAATCAGTGTGGGAGGGTAAGATCGTTTGACGAATATGACTCACCGCGGTCATCCGCCTGACACGTGTGGCACACACTCGTATACCACGGGCGGGTATGTGCCACAGGTTATTGACAGTTTATATCTACCCAGGAACGGCGAGAGCAGACATTGGTAATTTTAACACGCGAGCGTTAAGAAAAAGCTGAGGTCGGCAGCGTTGACCCTACGATTGCAAGTATTAAATGTCAGGGTCCCAGCAGGAATTGAACCCCAGCACTATGCGTGGCAATTAAGTATTCTAGCACAGAGCCAAACCAGGTTCTTGGAACTGCTTTCTAAATGGACCCTAATGTTCGTGAAACGTCAATTGCGGTTGCGGTGCTGGCTATCCAGTTTTATAAACATTACATATGCACTCCCATGACACAGCCGTCACGTCGCGTGAACGTCAATTGCAGTTAAGCGCTATCCACTAAAGTTCATTTATGTAGCAGTGTCCAGGGCTAGCATCCCCGCGAGCACAAGCGCTACATATCAGGTTACCGCTTCTGGTGTTGCTAATACCCACGTTGTCGTTGGCATCGTTACGTGACTGTAAACAACTGGTTATATAAAACATATGCGACTGTTCAACATATGTCTGTGCCTACAACATTTGTACATATCTGTGGGGTTATTTCGTAACGCTTCGCTTAATAAAAAAAATTACAACACAGTCACCTTACCTCCGCATGCGTCGCATAACATCGATTCCCAAGGCACGTGGGATCTGCCGAATTGTTTGCCTGGTGCAAGCCATGAGTTGGTCTTCCCCGCGTGGAGACACGTGTCCGAACGTGTCCGGACAACGCAGGCCTCACGTCAAGCCAGCAAACGTCACTACGCTAGGCCTGTCCTCATTGGCCACTGGTGACTCCCTCTCCCATGAGCTCGCTTCCGTCTGGCGCTGGCTCGCCGCGTAAGATGCTCTCCGGCCAGCACAAGAGGTTGACACGCTGCTCTAGCAGGTGGCTTTTCGTCTGTGCGCTCGACTGCTGCCCTTTGTGCGATAGTCGTAGCGCGGCCGGTAAGCGTACGCTCGGTCGGTTTTGCGGAGTTTCCTTGTCGACCTTCCAGCCCGTGATTTTCGCACTGTGCTGTACCTCGGGTTAATAAACCCATGTTTGTTGACAACCTGCCTCGTGTGCCTTCTCTGCGCCGTGTCAGAGAGTCGACGAACCCGGCCGTGGCGTCTTTGTGTGCTACGGTGGTGGATACATCGCGTCCTCCCCGGTCGCGCGCGTAGGGTACGGTTCATGCAAATCTATCTCGACAAGGTAACAACCTTCTAAACAGTCTGGAGCAGTAAAGGCTCATTTACACTAGCGCGACACGACACCGATTTTGGTCTGCCGACTGTCTCTTTGGGAGCGTCTTTTGTCGTGTCGTCGTCCCATTTACACTGGAACGACGCCAAGAGTCCGCCGATGGTCTGTGGAAGGCTCCCTCTGCGCCTTGTCGTGCTCACAGCCTTTCGTCGGCCGATTCTCTAGTCCCACTGGAGGCGCGCGCGGTGACACCGACTGAACTTGCTCGAAGAAATTGAAACCGGCACCACCTGCGCCTCATTTTGCAGCCGTCCTCCCTCCTCTGCCATTGTCCCTCTCGGGCTACGGGGCGCAGCTCCCGCCATCGTCCCTCAGCGTCGGGGACGGGGTGGGGACAGACAAAGGGGCAGCGAAGAAAAGACATCCGTGGGGTGCGCTGAGGGGGTATTGTGCGGGGCCTCCGCACAATACCCCCCAAGATCTCCCCAACCAACGACATGGACAAATTTTCGCTCGGCCACCGATCTCGCGACGACCTGCCAACGACAAGTCTGCGGATGCATTTTGCTGGTGTTTTCCGTCTGCCATCCTGTTATACTACGACGATATGCTGTTTTTCGAGGCGTCGTCGTCGTCGTCGGCCTAGTGTGACTAGACGGTGTGGCGACATCGTCGGCGGGCGACTCGACGGCCGACCGTCTGTGTCGGCCTCGTGTCTACGTCGGTGTCGTGTCGCTCTAGTGTTAAAGAGACTTATGAGGCACACCTAGCACTTCTGAGCCACGTTAGGCCAGTGGCGGAAGCCAGTCGAGACCTGGACGTGGGGCCCCAGCCAACATGCTCCTTAATCTCCCTTCTTCAGATCCTTGCCTTAAAATAAAATTTTCTAGTTCTACGTTGACGATCAGCAAGCCCACGAGGTGGCGAAGAGCCAAGACCTCGACGTTCCCACATGGGAGACCTAGGCCGGGCCATTCAAGTGGCTAGTTTTTAGTAAAGTTTATACCTCTTCTTTGTTTTTCTTCTGCTCTCGACATAGGGCACGAGCGACCGCATCCCGCCGTTCAAGTTACGCAGTTCCTTCCGCAGCCTCGCATGCCTCGTGTGGGGCACACAATTGACCGTGGCGGGACAGTAGATGACCAGCGTGTTTCCTTTTAGCTTGTGCCGCGATCGTCGGCTGCCCACGCCACGCTTTCACTCGCGCGTAGCATACACGACATGCATGGCGACGATATCGCCCTTCGACTTTATACAAATACTCACGGCGATGACGTCAGGAAGAAATGCGCCTGAAGTGTCTATATAATTGGTATCGCAATAAAATGAGGCGTAATATGATCGGCTTTCACTAACCAAAGCCTCCGTTTCATTACGGGGCACTGATATTGAAACATTGCATAATATTAAGGCGAAAGCCTAAGATACCTCATCAAATGTAAAAATTCGCCAGCGTCCCGCGAAGGCGGATCAACAACAGTGATGCAACAACTAATCATCGCGTGAAGACGTCACCACACCACGGCATCATAACGTCCCTAATCGCCAATATTTGTGGCGTCATCATGACGTCACATAGCGACGTCGGCACATGACGTCCTTGCTAGGTCAAATGTGGGCTAATCAAGTCGGGCAGTGCAAAACAAGGTGAAGTGCCTCCGATCCTGGAGGCAGTGTGAAACCACATTAGGTTTCAGAAAGCTTTCAGAATGTGGCGCGGCCGGATCAACACATCAACTGAGAAGAAAACGGTGGCTTTCACCTTCGAGTCGTCTTAGGTGAATCCATAAGAAAACTTGTGAGTTTCTGTAAAGCGCGTGACTGCTGTCTACAATATTATCTGCTAGAAAACAAGCGCTAAGAAGTTCCCTCCCTGCGAAAAAAAAATAAGTTGTCATGCTCAACAATATATCAAAACAGAAATAAGTTTTATTGAAGTGTATAGCATTCGGAATCATCCTTTAAGGCTTCTGCACAACGCTTTATGAACCGATGGCAGTTGACGCTGTGCTGTGATTCGTTTAATATTTCGTTTCCTATACCTAAGAATACGCCTGAGAAATTCTTACGACGGTGGTACCCACTTGTTTAGGAACACCAGTTTTGAAGGAGCCCAGCATGTCGCTTCAACACATGGATATCTCATTCTTACACTGTGTCTGTCGACAATTCTCGTGCCGTTAAAATAACATATACCTGAAATGTAGCATGTGCATGTAGACTCTACAGCCGAAGAATGTAGCATGCTTACACTCTATTACATATTTTCATTTTCATACATAGCGAAGTTGTCAATAAACCAGGTAGTTCTGTCAATCACGCAGACGCTCAATATGATCTCTTATCGAAGATTCACTGAGTTAAGTGAACGCTGCATCTTTACAGGGGCCATTGCATGGTCAACCGCCATTTGTGGTTTGCAGCGAAAACTAGAAGTACAGGGTCTGTTATGCCTATACCCATAAGAAAAACATTGGCCGTAAAAATAATATTTCAGTGCAAAACAAGCCCTAGTAGTCACCGGCTGTAAATCCCACCCATCGCCGCCGGCTTCATTTTGTCATGGCACGTGTGACGTACCTGTGCAGCAAGCAGCGGAGCCGTCGTCTCCTACCAAAACTTCAGCCGCAGCAAATTGTTCAATTTCAGTGCCGAACTGAACAAAGCTCAAATATCTCGATTTCACGCAGAGCTCACCACGGAACGATATCGTTCGCCGGAATGCAGACGCTAACACAGTTAGCATGCAGCTAGCTGCTTGTTACGTCACGGTCGGTATCTATATACGAAATCAAATCGTTATTCTAAAATTAGTTTCCGTATTATATTATTACTTCTTAGTTCATGAAATTACGTATTATTTGCGAAGAGGCAACATTTCTAGCTGAGAGCCTCACATAGGGATAGCGCCATTGATTACTTACCATGCCGAGCTAGGAACCAATTTTTCTTTGTCGTACTAATGAAATTGAACTAATATGAGTTCTTGAAAATTTCAAGATGGTAAAGAGTGACGATATAAATGGTGTAAACATGGAACTGCTCAAATATGTGATTGATCTGCTTAGCGCTTCTTTGGCATATATTTATAACCTTGCTTTAAAACTGGTGTTTTCCCATACAGTGCGAAGACTACAAAGGGAATGGTAATATACATACGTGGAGATAAAAATAAACTCGGCAATCAGAGTTCCATTCCAATCCTTCTCCTATGTTCCAGAGAACTTCAAACATTATTTAAGTTGGATTACTAAAATATTTCTATGTTTTGTAGATCACGTTTGAGATCATGTTTCTCAACGGAAAGTTCTCTGCTGTTTGAAATACAATTGCTTTTTAAAACACAGAAGCAAAAATATTCCCACTGGGCATATCTTTGGATGCATGACGGTTTTGTCGAGATTATACGGAAACATTATTAAGAACGCTACAATGTTATGGAGTTCGTGGTGTTGACCCCGATCTCAGTGAAAGCAACTAAGCAAACAGACATCAATGTGTTTCTATAAGCAGAACTTTATCTCACATGCCAGCTGTTAAGTATGGTGTTCCCCAAGGTGTCGTATTCAGATCACTCTTGCTGATCTTGTTTATTAATGATATTACAAATTTCCGCCCTTCAGACCATCTGCGGTGAGGTCTGCCTCCGATACAATACGGGTGTGTTCATCAGTTTTCTAAATGAAAGTGGTTTATGTGGTTCGTGAAGATAGGAAAGCAACAAGCAAGGTTGGCAGGTTTGTCTACATTGTGCCAATATAGCTTCTTTTCTAGGCCAATGGCAGTAGAAAAAAACGTCCTGGCTATTTGGCTATGGTTTGGCTAGTTTCTTGATAATCTATTTCAAACAAATGATCAATATATTGCAGCATCGTAGCCGCTGGCATTCGACTACACGGTGTCAAAACATGCCGACTAAGGCGTTCTTCCAGCTAAGGCAATTTTATTTGCCGCTTGCTGTACACAAAGGAAAATACATTTAGATACGAGGCTGAGACTATAGAGAGATAACTTCATTTAGGCCTCATTTCGCAGACAACTGTAATTGGCATTGAAGAAGACCATCGAAAGCCCTCGGTGTTCCGGATGCACTGCACTCGTTGACATTAGAAATGGGTCATTCGACGCACTGTCTTGGTTACTTTTTAGGATTAGGTGTGATCTACGAGTCGGGAATATTAACTGCTCGTACTTCGTCCTCACGCGAGAAATGACTTCGAAATCCCCTACAGTTTGTGTTTCTAAACCAGTAGCCGTGGTTTCGAGCGCACTCATGCGGTACTCAGAGTTATTGTCGCCACAAGGGTGGTAATTCTAGTCTTTAAACATCACGCAAGGCGTGTGACGACAGTGCCGTTTCCTCAACTGCGCATGAAATTCAGTCATACTGAACGAAATGACTTTTAAGTAAGTGATTTATGCTTTAATCTCACCAATTATGATTTCGAGTAGTTTTTTTTGTATTTAATTACATTGCCACCAAAAGGCTCCTGCATTTAGTCATTTAAGAAAAAAATGTGGCTCTTGCATTCACAAACGCTCGGCTACATTTGGCTACCTTCACTGACTTTGCCTGAAGTAATGGAACTTCTTGGCTAGTCTTTCGAACTTTGTGGCTATATTTTTCTCTTTTTGACCTTGCAACGGTGGCAAAAAGTAGAAATACGGGAATAATGTACAACCAGGCTCAACAAAGTTGACGAATTGGGCTTTGCCCACATGCTGTGCTTCGATGTAGGATGAGATGGCAAAACTTTTCGACTGTGCCAGCTGTTTCCCAAATGCGTGACCTGCGATCATTGGCATGTACTAAATACGGACGAAAACCTGCATAAATACACAGAGAGGTTCGATAATTTCTATTGAGCGGTCATGTAGACGTTATAATATTATCCTTGAACGTAGCTATGTTACGTACCATTAACAACGCTGACGTTCGCCACACCAAATGTTTCGTCTTCTTCCAGAGGAACTGTCAAAATAAGGCCAAATAATAAATGTAGTAATGTTGCCATTTTTTCTGAACTTTTGAGAGCTTCAAGTTCATTCTTTTTTTAGTATTACAGGGGCATTTTATTTTTCAAGAATGTGGAATAATCAATTGCGTGATTAAGTGCACATTCCCTTCAGCCACTAGCATTGTCTTTATTTACGAGTACCACTTCCTTTTTTTTTCAGCTTGAAAAAGTGCCTTTACTCTCGCCTGTAACAAATGGCGCTATGTTAGTTATTTCAACAGATTGCTAGAAAGAAGACTGATTAGGGAGGTACGCGAAACGGTGCTTAGCAAATTTATCGACAACAAATTTGCAGATACTTACCCGCACACCAGTACCTTTAGCATAACCGCGACATCAAGCAGTCCGCACTGCTATTGCAAGACTAACGTTTCACCACATATGACTCGTTAAAACGGCACCGGACGACTGTTGCTGTTGTATATTTAAGACCACACGCTTCAGTGTCACATGTGTCTTGGCGGGGCCTTCACCAATGCCTAATATTTTCGGATTGGAATGGACAACAACCCAACATGCGATAACTGCAGCTTGTGGGATTCATGCCCATCGCGCGGCTGCTTCCAGTGGAACACGTGCTGCGCATCAGCGATGCGCGTGGCACAATCGGACCCGTCAAAAGGAGCGGCCTGCGCGCCAGCCGGACAGTTGGTGACGGGCCGGTGTGCGTGCCTGCGGTGTGTGGGCAATGTCGTGGCCCGTGACTTTATGTAATTCGAATGAGTTCTCTTAATGTTCTTCCACTAATAAATCTTTGAGACTTTCCTCCGCTGTTTCCATTCATCGGGGCAGACGGCCCGAACCCTTCATCTGGCGCCCAACGGGATTTTGCCGTCTGCTGCCAGCAAGATGGAGGCAGCGTTTCGAGGGCTTCAGGGGGCGATCCAGCGGATGGACGAGATGACGGCGGCCTACTTCGAGGCGAAAGGAATTTCGGTCCCAACCGTGGCCGAGGGACGCTGGGCGACGCTCCTGGCTCGGCAAGCGGTCACGCCGGCACGGGACCAAGGAGAGCACGAGGAGAAGGTGTTCGGCGAAGGCGAGCCGGAAGAGGCCGACAACGGCGAGAAGCTAAACAAGGGTGAAGTCGACGCCAACGAGTACAGCGAGAAAGCCGGCGGTGAAGCGGAAATTTCGACGACTGAAGAGGCCGAAAACGTAAATCGCGTGACTCGGGCAATCGTTCACGGTGGCGACAACCACGACGTGGACGTCGACAGTGAGTACGAGGCCGCTGCGGCGAAAGCGGGTGCAACTACTCGCACGCCAGAATGTGTCGCGGGTGTCGACGCCAAGACGCAGGCCGCGAATAGCGTGGCAGCAGCAGTTGTGGCGGAAGCAATCGAAGATGCCCCTCGGAGTGGTAAAGCAGATCGCAAGAGGCCCGCGGCGCGTAAGACAAAGCCTGCCTGCAATGCCGTAGTGGCGATGGAGCCGGCAGCCGTGGACAACGAGTCCTCTAGGAACCTCCAGGTGAGCGGCCTGGCCATAAGGCGCAAATAGCCAACCATAAGGCGCTCTTTTGTGAACATGATCCCGGCGGCGCCCTGTGCGAATCCCCGGACAAAGCTGAGTTTGCCATGACGGCAGCTACGGAGACCGTGGCTGCTGGAAAGAACAAAGTTCCCGCCGCAAAATCAAGGCTGGTAGCAGCGAGGTCGACATCGTGTACAAGCGCAACATCACGGGTGAGGCTGACGTCAACAGCAAGGTTCGCATCGACGCGGGCCGAAATCAAGGATGAAGCTGTGGAAGACGACAAATGTGACGAAGCGGAGCGAACCCTTTCTTCACAGGGGGGGGGAATGTGTGTGATTCATGCCCAGCGTGCGGCTGGTTCCAGTGGAACACGTGCTGCGCATCAGCGATGCGCGTGGCACAATCGGACCCGTCAAAAGGAGCGGCCTGCGCGCCAGCCGGACAGAATGATGCTGACGAAACCCATGTCAAGTAACCAATAAAGATTAAAATTCTGCTGCTCTTTATTCTGTCTCGTGAAGTGATAAGCAGGATGGATGCACTGAGGGATGATGGTCATCACTGGCAAACTTGTGTGACGCCAGACTTCGTGCTATTTTGCAACTTTAACTAGCGGTAAGGTATTCCTTACTTATGTGTACACAATGTCACCTTTTGTAATAAAAGGGAACACCGCAGACAATCGACGTGACAAGGTAAGCAAACGCGAGAGCGCGCTTGTAAACGTCTCCGCCAGCCCGCCCGTAAGCGGGAGTCGCGGGAGGGGCGTCTGCTCAAGGAACTCCGATTGCCGGTGTGCGTGCCTGCGGTGTGTGCGCCGCCGAGGCGTAGGTTAGTGGGCAATGTCGTGGCCCGTGGCTTTATGTAATTCGAGTGAGTTCTCTTAATGTTCTTCCACTAATAAATCTTTGAGACTTTCCTCCGCTGTTTCCATTCATCGGGGCAGACGGCCCGAACCCTTCAAGCTGCGAGTAAACCATTGTCAATCTTCTCTCTCAGTACGCCCACTTCGGTGCGCCAAGAAAAGAACTTTCCAACGTTAGATAGGCTTGACAATCGCTCTTTGTCGGAAGAAGGGGTCCTAGGACGATGGCCGAGTCTGTCCTCAGCACAGACATTAAAAGCACTCTCAGAGAAGGGGCTGAGAGACAGACTTCAAACTGAGTCGTAATATGCTTTATTTTAAGTGTGCACCATTCTAAGGGGCATGGCTTGTCGTGCCTCCACCGTCTCATGTCGCACGCTCACGCTGTGGTGGTCAATACAGGCCTAAAACAAGGCTAACAATGCTCAAAACAAGTGCAAAGTCAACTAACAACGTTGAAATAATATGAACTACTGAAATAACTAACAATTAACCACAATAATTCACTTAAAATATGAAAAAACACTTCCGAAAAACCGGGCTGATATGCACGCCGCGCAACAGAGGGCGCCAACGCATCGTCAAGCGTGCGACGGACGAGGTGCTGGTAAGAGCCAAGGGAATCAGTGAATTTTCCATGCTATGCACTTCCTCAAATTTCATGGTAGTGGAACTTCATTGAGTGCAGGGTTAAGAACTACACGAAGACTACGCAACAACGACATTAGCACAGGCGTTCTTTACTGTTTATATCTCTTCCCTTTTTTGCAGCGTCACTTTCCTGCTCTCCTCCATTTCTCTTTTCCCAGCGAAGGGTAGCTGGCTCCCTTATTCCCGCCTGTTTCTTCCTTTTGCTTGTGTAAGGCCAACTCACAATGCCCGTTCACCCAAGATAAAAAACCGGCAGATCCCACGCGCTGTGGGAATCGATGTAATGCGAAGCAGCCAGCA
The DNA here is from genome assembly GCA_030522465.1 of Rhipicephalus appendiculatus. Taxonomy (NCBI): domain Eukaryota; kingdom Metazoa; phylum Arthropoda; class Arachnida; order Ixodida; family Ixodidae; genus Rhipicephalus; species Rhipicephalus appendiculatus. Next base: position 20,777 of record JALIZH010024363.1, read on the forward strand.
AGGAGCAAATCATGTTGTACGTGATATGCATGTCATTAGTTACATTTAGGGCCTGTCATTTGTGTTCGTCGTGCAGTCACGTCGCGCAATACAAATTTTGGTGTATACCAAGCTAGCGTACTGGACGCAAGCGCACCATGAGCGTGGCATTGTAGATGACATGCATGCCAAGATTTTCGTGTTACCACCTGCCACTTATGTTCGCTTAAATTTTTTAACTCGAATCGCAGCGAGACGCGACACCAATCTGCCTCCGTTTGGCATGCGTTCGTATTCTCGCGCTTTGCGCATTGTGCAGACGCCATCCGCGTTCCAGCGTTTAAATTGACGGACACTTTGTCAATTCCAAGGCGCGTTCTTCCAACGCCTGTGCCCACTGAGACGGGGTCGGTCAGAATGGAACGTCATGCGCGCGTCTCCCTCCTTGCATGATTTAGAGACGCTGGGCACAGCACGCTACGTAAGCAAAGCGCGAGCACTGTAGAGTCCGACGCGACCGGCGTCCATTTGCGCGCCCCGGCGCCCAACTGGCATCGTGCCAGGGCACGGCTGGAGGGAGGGACGGACGGACGTGTGCATGAGACAATTAAGGCGTATGCCTTAAAGATTTGACGTATATCAAGCTAGCGAAACGGCCACGAGAATGACATCAGCGTGGCATGCAAGTCATGTTGCACATGACATTTCCTGATTTCCATATTACCACCTGTCATTTGTGCTCGTCATACAGTCACGTCACTCAATACCAAATTTGGTGTATATCAAGCTAGTGAAACGGCCCCGAGAGTGTCATGAGCGTGGCATGCAAGTCATGTTGCACATGACATGTCATGATTTCCATATTACCACTTGTCATTTATGCTCGTCATACAGTCACGTCGTTCAATACCAAATTTGGTGTATATCAAGCTAGTGAAACGGCCCCGAGAGTGTCATGAGCGTAGCATGCAAGTCATGTTGCACATGGCATGTCATGATTTCCATAGTACCACTTCTCATTTATGCTCATCATACGATCACGTCGCTCAATACAAAATTTGGTGTATATCAAACCAGCGAAACGGCCGCGAGCGTGCCATGAGCGTGGCATGCAAGTCATGCTGCACATGACATGTCATGATTTCCATATGCCCACTTGGTATTTATGTTCGTCATACACTCACGTCACTCAATACCAAATTTGGTGTATATCAAGCTAGTGAAACGGCCCCGAGAGTGTCATGAGCGTGGCATGCAAGTCATGTTGCACATGGCATGTCATGATTTCCATAGTACCACTTCTCATTTATGCTCATCATACGATCACGTCGCTCAATACAAAATTTGGTGTATATCAAACCAGCGAAACGGCCGCGAGCGTGCCATGAGCGTGGCATGCAAGTCATGCTGCACATGACATGTCATGATTTCCATATGCCCACTTGGTATTTATGTTCGTCATACACTCACGTCACTCAATACCAAATTTGGTGTATATCAAGCTAGTGAAACGGCCCCGAGAGTGTCATGAGCGTGGCATGCAAGTCATGTTGCACATGACATGTCATGATTTCCATATTACCACTTGTCATTTATGCTCGTCATACAGTCACGTCGTTCAATACCAAATTTGGTGTATATCAAGCTAGTGAAACGGCCCCGAGAGTGTCATGAGCGTAGCATGCAAGTCATGTTGCACATGGCATGTCATGATTTCCATAGTACCACTTCTCATTTATGCTCATCATACGATCACGTCGCTCAATACAAAATTTGGTGTATATCAAACCAGCGAAACGGCCGCGAGCGTGCCATGAGCGTGGCATGCAAGTCATGCTGCACATGACATGTCATGATTTCCATATGCCCACTTGGTATTTATGTTCGTCATACACTCACGTCACGCAATACCAAATTTGGTGTATATCAAGCTAGCGAAGCGGCCGTCAGCTCGCCATGAGCGTGGCATGTAAATCATGTTGTACATGACATGCAGGTCATGATTTTCATATTACCACAAGTCATTTATGTTGATTATCGAGAAATGTCTCATCGTACCAATTTTTAGATAGATCAAGTTAAGGAAACGGCCTCAGGAGCACTATGGCCATGGCGTGTAAATCATACTTTTCATGACAAGTTATTCATGATTTTCATGATATGACCAGCCATTCATGTTTGTCATACAGTCATGTTATGCCACACCAATTTTGGTATAAGTCCCATTAACGATACGGCCAGGAGAGCACAAAGTCGTAGGCGGCTAGATAGATAGATAGATAGATAGATAGATAGATAGATAGATAGATAGATAGATAGATAGATAGATAGATAGATAGATAGATAGATAGATAGATAGATAGATAGATACGCTCAAAGTCGCCGAAGTTCGCTAAGAAATGCTTCGCATTTAAAAATTCAAAATGAGCAAGAAATATGGCTTGGGTGTGAACATCTCCCGCAATAGCTCACGCAAGGCGACGTCGTGTCACCCTGTGATGATGCCCGTGAAAGTTGAAATGGTGAAGGTCGCGGGTTCGATCCCGTTCGCGGCCGTCGCAATTCGGTGGAGGCGAAATGGTAGAGGCCCGTGTACTGCGCGATGACAGTGCACGTTAAAGAACACCAGATGGTCGAAATTTCCGGAGCCCTCCACTACGGCGTCTCATAATCCTATCCTGGTTTTGGGACGTAAAACCCCAGATATTATTAAAGTTGAAATGGTAGCCAGCCGACTCTGACTTCGCGCAGATGTACACGGCAATGCCTTGAGCCAAGCTTGCCCTCGCCGTCGAACATACGCAACAGGACTCTTAGAAAAAGAGGGCACTGGTGCATCCATGGGGCGAAGGGGGGTTGAAACTCTCCTAAAGCTTTTCTATTTTTAATGTGCATAAGTACACAAACGCCTACAAACACATAAGCGCACATCCATAAAGAGTGGCTGAACCTCGCACTCCTAAAAAAAAATGTTTGGCTACGCCCATCAAAGTGATAGTTGTGGTTGCAAAGGAAAACGTAAGTTTCTGTCACATACTTTTTAATCCAGGCGGTAAACACAGATCGTAGCGATATTAGTAGTAAATTTTTAAAACTAGGAATTCTCATGATTATTGAAGAAGAAAAAGGGCAGCAGAAAATAAAAAAATACATTAGGAGGTCATAGAAATAAAAAGGGTACGCTAAGGTACACTAAGAGGTTCAAATAAGCAATAAAGACGTCTTGCAATAGTCGTTGATAAATACGTCGGTAAAGAAAAAAACAGAAGCTGACAATAAGAAAAATAAAGCTTGAAGAAACGCTCTGTTTCGGGAACAGATGCCACACAGGCCTAACATATTGCCAGTTCGCCAGCGTGGTCAAACTGAAACGCAGCCACGGGAACCCGTATGTAGAACACAGGGGTGCTGAATACGGCCGTCTAACAACGCAGTCAATGTTCCTTATGCAAAACTTAGTTTTCCGAGAGTACCATTTTTTTACAGCACGTAACCCAATTTACAATATTGATTTCTTGGCAGTCAGAAATTGCTTAGACACCTACCTTCCTCATCCCTCCTGAACCACGATATGACTCCGCCCATGGTAGCGTGCGCTCACTAAAACGCACCCCCACGCACTGTTAGTACGCCTTTATGCATACCCTTATTTCGTGATTTCGAATATATTGTTTCTCACTGGACTCACTAAAAGCACTGTTCAGCCTGACTATTCTACATAGATGTCAACTATGCTGGTGGCTTTAAGTAAGGTGACAATTGTTAAAGCCAAGTAGGCAATTATGCGTATGCCACAGTGTGCAGCGTAAATTATGACGATTTTAGCGTCTTGGACTTATCTATGAAAGGACTGCTTGCGTAACAGCCTGAAAGCTTGCAACATTTCCCCACATGTGCGAACGACGCGTGAAAATCTTCAGAAAGAAAATGCCCCGAGATTGTAAAGCGCACGGGGTGTTTTTCATATGAAACACTGCGTTTTATGTTCAACTGAAGATCGAACAGCTGGCACAACGAATAAAAGGTATTAAAGGCGCCTCTCAGGGACAAAGAAATCAAGAGTAAAAGAAAGGCAATGAGGCGAGGTTTCCCAGGAATTGAATTGGGTGGGGGGGGGGGGCACATTGAGAATGGACAGTGTGAATCAGGAGGCTTACGGAGTTAAAATCAGACTTAATTAGAATGGCAGGCACCTCAGGTAGTTGGTAGGTATTCATGTTAAAGAAGCAGGGCGTGCAAGCACTGACAGAAGAGCGCAGTCAAGACATCCCAGACGCCGACTAACGATTGAAAAAAATGCGCAGAGCGGCGGAAAAGAAAAAAAAAGCACGAAAACTTATCTGCGCATGCCCATGCAATAGGCGAACCTATCAATCCGGCACGCGTGATGCTCTGCGTTAGAGATAACTATTCACACACTTGATTTCTTCTTTATGCAGGTTAATCAATCACACATGCACTACCACTGTAATCGATATGGTAGGCCACAGCCACTAAACGCGTTTCTTCATTCCTGTGCCAGTACGAAATCGCGCATTCATTGAATTTTGGCCTGCACTTACACTCTCGACATTGTAAAAATAGATTACAGGGTCAGCCTCCGGTTATCAATCTCTTTAGGTTCTATTTATCTCTGGTTTGCGCAGCGACCCGTTTACCCTGCGTACAAGCGGCCACAGCTAAACGGAATGTTACTCACCGCACACGTACGGCAATCAGTAAACTCGTCGGTGCCTTTCACGAAACAAATATGAGTCTGTTTCTTGTCTATCCCGTGCATTCTTTCTCAAAACGGCGGCACATATCTTACCTAACTTATTGGCCGCCGTAAAAACAACATTAACACCTCATCTACCCCTCCTCTCTTTAGCATGTGACATACGCAAGATACGGAGTTTACAAACGGACTTCTTTAAGCGTTGAGCGAGAGGGGCTACTGGCACGTGACGATAACCTACACCTATAAAAGACGCGTAAACTGTGCGTTAAAGCTGGCAATCATTTTGTGTTGACATGACTTAGTGAGGGAAGAGTTAAGGTGTGACATGGCTATAGCGTTTTTTTTACTATCATAGGGTGTTTCGACGAGAAGTTTAACAGTGGTTTAGAAGATCTTCGACGAGAATATTGCCAGCAAACGTGGTTCCTTGAAACATTAAAAACATGTTCAAAAACTGTATTTCATCATTGGGAGGTAATTCTTTAGTGAAGATAAGCACTCCTCCATTTAATTCAAATTGTTCGGTCACTGACATAACCACCGATACAAAGTCACGACGACTACAAAAAAATCAATTAATCGTCCACATACCGAAAAACCTTAATAATACAATTACCTGAGGCGTACTCTAGACGTAACTTTAGAACCAATGCAAGTTCGTGATTTCTGCGCATAAACACCTTCCTTCTAACCTACTAGCGTCGAATTTAAGTACATGGAAATTATTTATAGAAAAGCCGCTGTGGACGCTCCGCATTTATAAGTGAAAAGTGTTTCCGGCGCTTGTTCACTAATACAATCCTCAACATATTTTAATAACCCTTCAAACTGCAAGGAGTAGTAAAGGTCCTCGATATCCACACTAAACGCTCTACCACCACCAGGGTTCTCCTCAGAGAAACTGAACTTGGGCCTGAAAATTACGCATGCGAAAGGGCGTGAAAAAAAAAAACGGCAGGCCAGCGCGGAACGCGCAGCACAGTCACAGCGAAAGTTGGAAGAGTCGGCTTTCTAGAGTCATTTTTTAAACACTCTTGGGGCAACTACTACAATCTCACTTGCATGGTACCCACTACGCCATAAATCCTTATAACTTTTGTGGGGGTGGGGAAGCGTCCACTGTACCATTATTCGTCATTCTTCGGAAAAGCGTGGTACCCGCTACACACTTGTAACGCATTATGTGCACTTTGTTGATGCTGTGGCTGACGACGATGAAGAATTATGCCGAAGGCTTTTGTAATGTGTTGGAGCATTGAACGACCAACTCGTTACGCAGTTCGCATTGTGTGACGCCTGGTTGTTGCTTTAGTGTTCTAAAACGTTTGATTACACATGTTAAGGCGATTCCTTACCTGACATCAAGCCTGCATAGGGTCAGTTTGCAACGAAGTTTCAAGCACCGGCGTAGCTCAGTGGTAGAGTACTGGGCTGCGACGTAGAGGGCCCGGGTTCGATTCCCATTCTGGAATAGGCATTTTTCTTCATTTAGTTTTTTTTTCTTATTTCGTACGATACTGGTTACGGACACCGGCGGCGGCGGACAACAACGGCGCAAAAACGGCCCTTGTTGTGATCTCATAACAGCTTTCGCTGTAAAACTGAGCAATGTTAAGCAGCTCTGCAAGTAACTAGAAATAGCGATTCGCCAGGTGTATTTCTCTGAAAGAATAGTTCGAAAAGAAATCGTAATCTTTTGTGTTTTCGCTGCGAAAAAAAATTCTTAAGTGAGCCATTTAGCGTTTTTTAAATTGCTGGCTCTCCCCTCAAGATTATTTTTCAACAAAAGATTGACCGCAAGCTGCCTAACTAGCGATGGTTTAAGTTAAATTCTGTTTTATGGCTTTTAACACTTTTTCTTAAAAGATGCTGTCTGGCATAATTATGAAATACCCTCGATTAAGCTGCATAAAGAAGAAATCATGTCTGAATAGTTATCTCTCACGTAGACCACCATGCGTGCTGGATTGATAGTCCCACATACTGCATGGGCATGCACAGATGAGTTCTCGTGCGTTTTTTTTTTTTTGTCTTTTCCGCAGTTGCCGGCTTCAACAGTTGTTAGTCGGCGTTTGTGGTGTCATGACTTCTTTCTGGTGTCTGTGTTTTCACGCCCTGTCTCTTTTACATAAATTCAGGTATAAATTGTTTTGTTATTAAGGCAAACTTTTGCTTCCAGGAAACATTATGAGTTATGCATACCTTTGTATAGCAACTTCACGAGACGACAGACGGAGGCTTGCAGTTCATGTGTATGAGACTGGCCACCCGCGCACTCTTTTTATCAGACTTGGGTTCTAACCTTAGTTCGGCAACAAAACTGGAGGTCACTCAGACTCACTCACGAAATATATATTGCTCTGAGGGCTCAGTCGGATTCAAACTCACCCAAATTCTCCTCAACCGCCCTAACTCAGAATCAGATGCTGCAATATTTTCGTGAGCTGGACTCAATCGGACATAGACTCACCAGCATATTTCTTAGCCAGACTCAGAATTGCGTTAACGTAAAATTAGCGTTTTCGATAATGGTTTCGATGTTATTTAATGTTAAATTTGCGTATAATCGGTGCTGTACGAAGCGCCTTTAGATCTCGTACCCGAAAACACGGGTTATCCGCGGTTGCAATTCAGTAATGACATTTTCATAAAAGACCCGACTGATACGAGATAGTTTATCAAGAATTTTCCATAAAAGAGTTTGCGCAGGAAGTCATTGTAACCCCCGCCCCCACTAACACACGCCCCTCGTTATTAAATATTGAGGTGGTTCATGAACGTTAGTCGATTGATATATGTGTCAATAGACTTGAGTATAAACGAAGCTGACATAAGGCTGGTAGTAAGGCTGTATATGAGTAGATAGGATCATAGGTCGGCAATAAAAGGTGCTGCGCATTCAGATTCACTCAAGAAATATATTTTGCGCTTAGAGCTCACTCGGACTCGGGCTCACCAATATTTTCCTCAAGCAACCTCCACCGGACTTACATTCAATAACATTTTTCTGAACCTCAAACTCACGCTCACCGAAAAGAAATTATTATTACTCACCCGGACTCACTCAGACTCACGGCGCGATCCGAGTGTTAGTGAGTCTAAGTGATTCGACTCATGAGTGAATTTGCCGACCTACGGTTCTGACCATGTTAAGAGTGTAGTGAGTGACACGTTTGTGTCGTTTAAGAACGGAGCACTTTAAGCGTTTCGTTGCGCCGGGTACTGCGAACAGGAATTATCATTATCATCATGAACCGGTACGCACTCTCTTCGTCCTCTTCAACGAATGCTTCGCTTCCGTGCACGCTTGCTACGTCCTCTTATATACTTCAACCTATGATACGCTACCGCAACAACTGGGCCAATATGTGCACCGTGGAACTAGGATGAGTGAGTCTGTTGTGTGACTAGTCCGCCTCGGTGGAACAATGGCTACGGTGCTCGGCTGCTGACCCGAAGGTCGCGGGTTCGATCCCGGCCGTGGCGGTCGCATTTCGATGGAGGCGAAATGGTAGAGGCCCGTGTACTGTGCGATGTCAGTGCACGTTAAAGAACACCAGATGGTCAAAATTTCCGAAGCCCTCCACTACGGCGTCTCTCATAATCATATCGTGGTTTTGGGACGTAAAACCCCAGATATTATTATTGTTATCTGTTGTGTGACTAAAAATAACGCAACATCATGTAACAATAGTCACTGGACTGTAATCCCGCAACGCCATGTAACATTTAGTCACGTTAGTCAAAATGTCTTAGAATAACAGAGAGCTCAGTTTCTTGGTACGTATTCATTCTAAAAGACAGGGCATGCAAACGCTGGCACAAGGAGGAAATCAGGACACCATCTTTGTGGTGTCCTGACTTCCTCCTTGTGTCCGTGTTTACTCGCACTGTCTTTTACAATAAAAATGTCGTAGCATCGCGTAATAACTACTCACTTGACGAAAAATCACATAACGCCACGTAACAACACTGACGTGGCTAAAAAGCACGATACATCAAGTATCTGACAACGTAACAAGAACTTCATTCCGTTGACTGCGATAGCTCAAATGGTAAAAAGCAAAGCCATTTCCTTGTTGGATAACATAGACCTCACAAAGCTAGCAAAAAGAGTCAAACAATGTAAGGTGCTCGCTTTTGAAGTTTTTTTTTTTCACTGCAAAGGCCAGATGTGCCACTCTGTACAATAGTCACTGAAAGCAATTGTTGGCAGATCTTAGTTAACCGCTTTTTGCAGAACAAGTTGAGTGTAATAACCACTGATGATACTTTCGGCATAAAAAAAGTCTTCCGATGTTGTTTTCTTTCTCGCAGAAAACCATTCAGAAGTTCATATTTTGCCTGTGGACGTCGAATATATGTTACTCGATACCTCACGGTGTGCTATTTCGTAGTGTGATGATGTGCATTGAACAAAATGGGGACTTAAATTTTCGCCATGCTACTGGGATGCCCTCAGAAAAATTATTCTCCCTTTTCGCCATGCTACTGGGATGCCGTCAGAAAAATTATTCTCCCTTTTCGCCATGCTACTGGGATGCCCTCAGAAAAATTATTCTCCCTTTTCGCCATGCTACTGGGATGCCCTCAGAAAAATTATTCTCCCTTCTTGAGCTTTACCCAAGTGCGACTCTTATCTCATTTGAACACAATTTATTCATTAAAAAAACCCCAAAAAACAGGGCGTTTCGCGGCTTAAAGGAGTACTAACCCGATTTTGAGGTACACCAAAAGGGACATCTTTCGTTTCCATCTTGGGCGCACTGTCATTGCTCTCCACTACACCATGCTCTCCACACACCGCAGGCAGACAACACGTACAAAAAATTTTACTTCGATTTTAAAGTTCGTCGCCCAGCATCTGCAAGCCAGCCCCACCGCAATGAACATTATCACGACAAGTCAACACAGTTCACTAGGTTTGCGAAATTTGCGTCCTACATGGACGACAATTCACTCATCGTTGTTTAGGTGAACCACGTGCGGCTGACAACAAACAGGCACCTGTTGCTAGTATGTCGCGAGTTGCAGTCTTCCCGTGACGTCAGACCTCTCTTTACACGTGACTGCGAAGCCACCCTGTCGATACCGAAAGCGAAATTGGCGTTTTAAGGTAGCGGTGTTAAAAATATATTCAATGGATTCCCAAGCGCCACGACACTCTTTTTACGGTTCCCGACACCCGTGTTTTTATTTAGAGCAACAACCTGAAAATATTTAAAATTCGCGTCAGTACTCCTTTTAAAAGATATTTCCGAGAAGAAATGTTTAAAGGTTAGACGTCTGTAAATGTGTTGCTATAGAACGCTTTACGCCAGCAGGTAAGCAGAATGTGAAAATTCATTAAAGTTTAATACCCAAGTGTGTTCACAATGCATTGCTAAAAAAAAATAAAAAAATCGCCACCATTGTGGCGGCTGGGCACGTGTCCGGTGTCGCGTTGTTGCGAAAACAGTAATATGCTTACGCACAAAGTAAAACTGCCTAACGGTGCTTGCGCCATTGTGCGGTCGCTTCTTAATGACGTCCCTGTAAGTAGGTGACAACCCGCTACCACGTCAGCAAGCAGAGCAGTGACGCCCATAAGTTGTAAAAGTATCAAGCAAAAGCCACTGACAGCGCATCGTATAAGGAGCTGTCATGTTAAGCAGCCAGACAAAATCCAATAAGTTTTTTGGTAAAGAAGTTAATGTACATCACTAAAAATAAGGCAGGATCTTTGGAATGCAAACAAATATTTCCTAAAAATGAAACCAGACTAGTCACAGTTGAGCAATTTAAAAAAAACATGTTTGTACATAGGCGTTTCGTACTTCATTACCTATATATTGCAAGGGTTTTCGCCGTCTGGCGAAATGACTTAAGCAGCACTGCGTCAAAATCTAAACAAAACATTTATTAGTGAAAAAGAAACGTTATACTGTTGCGCTCATAAGACAAACGCAGTCTTCCCGGTCATTACACTTGCCATTTGCAGATTATCCTTCACCGCGCCGGCCGTCCAACACGCGCGCGCACACACCCTGACAGTCCGTTGCCAACTCCCCGCTCATCGTGTCGGCTGGCGCTTTTGTAATGTATCTGTGGGACGCGCGCACCCGAACTGCGTCGCATGTGTAGTTATCGGGCGGCGATGCGCGCGATTCCCACAATCTACAATAGCAAATTACAAATGTATCGAATATACAATTGGGAAATATCGTATGGGCTACAATTATTCCGGAAGTATCTTGTATCTATATCTCAAATACTTCTGGCCCGAGTATCCTGTATCGTATCGCAATACAATTTCAAGGTATCCTTGCCCGGCCCTGAGTGTAGTGATCGTAGGTTAGTGAGAACGAGGATAACCCGTTGTCTGAGGACGAGAGCAAGGTTAACCACTTAATAGCAAACCAACGTAGATGTAGACAGAGTAAAACGAGAATAATTTAGGATTGCGCTCGAAAACAAATATAGTCTTAAGGTAGGGCTAACTATAAAAATGCCGAATACGAAGATAATGCTCAAGAGCCTGACAGAAGAGCTCATTATTGATAACCAAGCATCGGAGTCTCCACAGGCATATGTCTATCTCGGTTGTCTACTTACTGAAGTTTCTACGCATGAACAGGAAATTCCTTGAATGACTAATATATTTACATAGAAGTATTAAGGACACTTGGGTATATTGACCGCGGCATATTCTTGATAGGCCTTTACTTCAGGTTTCTTCTTTAAACATTTAATCATTCTTCTGTTATATATGGGTGTGTACGTCAGCTGCTAGGCTTGACGTACGCTGTTCCAACTAAAACGGGATTGACGTCCGTTTCTGGGGTAGCGTCCTCATCAGCTTTCATATGAGGTTACATACGGGTTCATTTACCCATCTGTGGAAGTAGGAGAATAGTAAGTCCAGATAGTACAAAGTAAAATTTCATGATGTGGGGAAAGCATAGATTTTTTTTTCTGAGAAGAAGCAGTAATCAAATACATCAATGCTACTTTAGAAGATACGCTAGAACGAAGAGTATATTTTGCGAAATATAGAAATAATTGTAAAAAGAGTCGGAAATTATAGCGTGCTAGTGCAGTTTTACAGGCTGTTTCACGTAACGAGAACGAAAGATTTTAAAAAGTGGTTAATCGCGACTAATTGAAACTTAAAACATATGGTTTTCCATCAGGTCGCGCGTTAGTGTATTTTTATGTTCCGTGCAATAACTTAATAACTAAGATCAATTATGCAAACATTGTAATACCTTGTTTAGGGCCAGGTGCGATCGTATACGTTGTACAAGGCATTCAGAAACGACCGATCCAATTTTTTGTGCCAGCGTACATGCTGCATAGCATATTTTTTTCAGGCGCTTCAACAACGCCCGCGTGATGTGGAATAAAACTACGTGACTTTACTCATGCACTACCTTATTGCAGCGCTCACAACTTAGCTTCCAGTGAAGGAGGCATGCGCGAAGACCGTCGTGAAATCAGCGGCGGTGACTCTGGACATAGGCTTCTCAGCGCGTGAGTTTTTTTTTTCTTTTGGACGGTGGCATACGGCAAAGAATCGCTGTCGTCCATGATAAGCGATAGGTTGACGGTTGGAATGTGCGGCTTAAACAAACGGCTGGAATCAACGAAGCGCATCGTGATGTAATTAAAAGACATGCCGCCACTAGTACGGATTAGCAAGTCAAAACGTCTCACACAAGCTGTGCGATTTAAAAAGGGTACAGGTGAATGACTGCGTGTACGTTGTTATGATCGGACTTTATGGTTTGGCGCCACTTGGACGATCGAAAGTATTTCGCCAGTCTACCCTGCTGTATTCCCGGGTTAGCATTCCCCGAAGAGCACATGTAGCGGCGACAACACGGCAATCATGCTCTAAACCCTTCGGGGCCGTCGGCGCACCTCGTCAAACCCCTTTCGACTCACTCGACCGACTTTGAGGATTCTATGACCTAGGAGGGGCTGTTTGCAGGCGAGGCTGCTTGCCTTGTTCATCGTGCTACGCGACGCACCGAACAATCGGCCGAGAACTTGGGGAGACACGTTTCCCACACTCCAACAGTGCCTTCGTGGCAGCCGCCTGAGAGGGACCTGCGTCGCAGCCGCTGTCGATGAGTCATCGCTGTACCTGACTACACGGCTGGTTTACAGGAATGTGCGTCACCTCGGCCAGGTCATTGTGCAGTGCAGTGCGAGGCCGTATTGTGTCCTGAGTGCTCATCTCCCTCGCCGACGGGCGAACTGGGCGTGCCTCTTCCCTCTTTCCAGGGCTGGGAAGGAGGCGGTGTTTGACCTTCCCATTTGGAGGCGGAGATCAGAACGACATCTTCATTGGACTATCCTGGACTTTATTGTTTTCCCGTGCAGGGGAATCTTGGGAAGGCTAAGGCCTAAAAACGCGAGCGCCGAGACGCTCGAGAGATCATCTTCCTGCATCATGTAAAAACACGCTACCATGTAAATAATGTAAAATAAACATTCCTGTCATCAGCTCCGGCTACTCTGCTCGACTTCTCCCTGCGACATGGTTGGCTCAGGTCCTATGGGCAGACCCCCGACCACATCAACGTGGACGCGTGAAAGGCACATGACCTCACTGTCATGACATCATTAACGATGTCACAGATCGCCACAATTTGTGGCGTCAACTGATAATATACACGTGGCCTCAACGCTTAGTCAAAAGTGGGCTGATCTCAGAGGCAGTGCAACACCACGTGGGGTGCACAAATCTTCAGGAGGAGGTACTCCAATACCGTAGACCATGGGTCTGAAACACGCGGCCCGTATGCCTCATGCAGCCCGTGGACCTCTCGGTAGCGGCCCGACTCGCACGTGACTGTCTTCGTCCCATATATATGTGACGCTACAGTTAATACACTTTTTGTGCAGTCGGAGACGTGACGAACCAATCGTATTAAAGGCACAGAAAAATCTCAATACGAGTCCTGACAACTCCTGACAAGCATCATTTCGCGCTGACACAACCCATAATTGTTATCCACTAAGCGATACGCGCTCCTCATGTAGCTCACTTCGATCATGAAAGCTTCTACTGTTATAGTAACTAAGCCACACCATGACCACTCCCCAGATGCGATCTGGCGCCTGTCATGGTATTTTTGTAGTTACATTACTTTACTATTCGTTCTTTACAAATAAATGTACAAATACAAATACAGTTCACACACATAAACGCACAAACATCTTCGAACCCCGGGAAATGATCACCAATGCCACTACACATTCGCGCGCATTACATTGCACTGCTTTAGTAGTTATTCCGCTTGCATGCATATTACTACTCTATGCATTACGCAAACCAAAGCAAGGTTACTTCCGAAGACAGAGCACTAACAGATCTAACAGCACTAGGATTACTTTCAATCCACTTCATTGATCTTATTCTCTCTATATTTATTGATCACATGGAGCTCTCCCCTTCGTGTCCCGACTGCGGCGGATACAGCGATTTTAACCACATGCTCTGGGAGTGCCCCTCTTTTCAGCGCCACACGGCTGAAGAGATTTCGCAAGACACTTTTCATTCGCTGCTCAAGAGCCACGACTGGTTCCAACAACTCCAGGCAGTCCAGAAGGCCCACGACGTGGCGGTGAGGCTTGGTCTTCGTCCCGACCTGGGAGCGGCCCGCGGTCCTCCCTCAATGAAAACTGGGGGATGACTTCTTCGGGACTTTAATAAAGTTTAGTACCTACCTACCTACTGCACTAATGCTTGATTTTTTTAAAGCGGAGCTCTTAGGCACCCGTTCCTGCGTTGAGCGGCATCGCCATCGGCGTAACCGATAGAGTAACCGATGTAGCAAACGAGGACTAAAGAAAGGGAGTGCAGAGTCTGTGGATATCACAAGCACTGGCTTCTAACCTCGCTTTCTTCCTCCGTCACGCGCGCTTGACCCTCGGTAGGAGCTCGTGCGCATGCAGAGCTCCTAAGCCAGCCGCAGGTGCACTGCGGCTGGCTTCGCTTGTCGTAACGAGACTGTCGGCGTTACGCTTGGTTCACGACGCCTGCAATGGACGGAGTGGTTTGCGTAGCACTCTTGCGCTGGCAGCCTCTTTGGCAATATGTAACCAATGCTTAATTGCTAGAACTGCGAATAGCCAAAAGGTCAATCACAGTTGGCGTTGCCCAAACATGAAATGTGCATTCATTCTTTTAGAGCGAAGCTCATAGGCACCGTTTCTGCTTTGAGCGGCATCGGCGTCATCGCAACCGGCAAAGCGAACGAAGACGAAGAGAGCGAACGCGGAGAGCAGCGGAGGATCAAAGACGGCGGTAGCGAAGAGAGTGCGAGAAGGAAGAGCGCAAGAATGACAGTGGTGAGACGACAGGTTCCTCAGCAGTGGTGGTGGTGGTATCTTTATTTGGTTCCTCAGGGGCCACCCGCGGCGCCACAGCATGCAAGCCTTCGTGCGTTCAGCGATGGCGTCATCACTAAGGTATGCGGCGAGGTCCCCCCTGATACTACATATGTAAATAAAGCGCTGCATGAACAGAGGCCTGTCGGCGGCAGCTGTTGCGGAACGCGTGCGCGCACTGCCTTCCGAGGTCTCTCGGTTAGCAAGGCAGTCGCGCTAAGTTCCGTCTGCGGCGGTTGATGTCAAATGGGGTGCACGAAATTGTCTACGACAGTCACGCTATTGATGGCGTGGTATGCAACTGAACAGACACACATGTCTCACTCAAATGTTTTGCCTCGAGTTGTCGCATAATCAAAACACCTAAATAACTGCGCTCAGAATTCGCACTAGACTGTATCGTAATCATGTGTGAATTTTTCCTTTCACTCTTTTTACATTTTTCTTTTACCTTCCAACGGTTTGAATTACATATTGTCGCCACTGACAACCGGAGGCCATTCTCGACCCTGCTCATATGCACCTACCTGTCTGTAACTTCTCCCAGTTCACCGCGTCCTTCTTGCCACTCGGACTTCAATCAGCATTCAGTGGCTCCTGTAATGTTAAGCCAAGTTCACTCAAGAAACCAACAACCATCACCGCCGATCGACCATTACTACTAGCACCATTATTACTGCATCTATGACACCCATACCCTTGCACCTTACCACATATCACTACTACATTTCCTCTGTTTTTTTCATTCAGAAAGAATAATAAATGCAAACCAGGACACTCTTCAACCATCAACTGGCAGCCCGGTATCTATAAATTTCACTCACATTGCTGTTCCTAAATAAAGTTTACTCCTCCTCCTCCTCCTCCTCTAAATTCCCTTAAATCATAATCACATTATCATTAAACTGGCATATGCAAAATTACACAAAAGAGGGCATACACAGGCGACATATCAGGCTTCCATTCGGTAACATTCGGCATAACAGTACAACTCCATATGTAGATTATTTCATCACTATGGTGCTTCCTGTTTACTCTCATACTATGTTATTCCCACCTATTGGTTTTATAGGCATAGCACTTTAGGGAAATGACTTGTTTTCCATCATAAATATCACGTGGCGGGGTCACACTCAGAATCAAGGGGTCAATATACGTTCAAAGAAAAGGTAGCAAGGCTGAAAATCGAATTAAAATAAACGAAAAAGCTCTAAATTAATATAATTAACAGAAATAACATAGAATTGACCAGCCCCTAATTTAATTAGAGAGCATAAATTGTTTCGTACGGCGAAAGCATCTCCAAGCGCTGTGGTGTGAACCTGCTGCACTAAAACACGTGCTCTGGGAATGTGAGGCAAATAACAAAGGCCGGTGTTTTCTCGGCAAGGTGGACTGATGCTCTGCATAGTTCAATGCTCGCCGACAAAATCTACGTCGTCCAACAGGCCCGTGATGCGGCTACCCAGGTAAGACCTGGTCGTCCCGACGTGGGAGAGTGAGCCCGGGTCAGCAAACTACAGGACACTCAATGGAAGTTTTTACCAACCAACGAAGCCATGTCTGATACGGATGTGACCGTAAACGAAAACCGCCGGGATCAGTGATCACCCGAGCTGCGCCCTCGCAGATATATTGCGAAAGCGTGCTGCGCGCTCGCATCGTCTTCGGGCGCCGCTTTCACGGAAAGTAAAAAAAAGCGGCGTTCGATTGACTCCGCCTACTGACGGCTAGGGAGTAACGCAAACAGGGCGTGCGATGGACGACGTAGACACAGGGCCAAGTGGATTGTGTGGTAGGCCGAAGAAGTATGCAACGCAAGAGGAGACTAGACAAGCACAAAATGACATGAAATGAGACACGACGAGCAAGACGGCTCGTCAGACTCTGACAGGAGTTTTCAGGGTTTATTGCATCGACACGGAGGCTTTTTCCTTGGAAGGGGCTTAGCAATAGTGTGATACCTTCGTAATATTTCGATCCTATCTACGGCTCACTTATAGCAAATTGAGCTATTCTATTCTGTCAGTATATAGCATTTCTGGCGTGACAAACTCTGTGACAACAAACTTCTCGCTTCACCAGCCAGTCACTGCGTATGATGCACTATGAAATAACACACTTTTGTATAAGGGTTGTTTCGTGTTACCGAACCATTGCAATCGCATCTGCTTGAAGGCTGTTAATTTGACAACAAAGCTGTATATGAGACGAAACCAAAATCCGTCCACCCTATGTATGCTAAAACTCCTGATGCACATCTGCAACAGAAAATGGCCAAGCCCCACTACTCACCATTGGTGCACTAAAGATGAAGAGCAGGTGCAAATGCCAAGAGTGTGCAAAAATGAAATTGCC
Source organism: Rhipicephalus appendiculatus (assembly GCA_030522465.1). Lineage (NCBI taxonomy): Eukaryota > Metazoa > Arthropoda > Arachnida > Ixodida > Ixodidae > Rhipicephalus > Rhipicephalus appendiculatus. Next base: position 38,214 of record JALIZH010024363.1, read on the forward strand.
GCACAAGCACTCCGTGCAGATAGTTAATCAGCGATGCTGGAATGTGCGGGTCCGGTGTGTCACTGGGTAACAGCAGGGAACCCCACTCGCGATCACAATGGTTAGTGAACTTACTAAACGTTGTTATTTTCACATTATACTAAACACAATCCAGCGCTCATCGCACTCCTCCATGTTGGTTATTATTCGAAGTAGAGTGTGTGGCATGTGGAGCTATCACTGTGACAGACCCGAGTCAAACGTGTCTGCAACTTTATTCCGAAACACAAAAACTGTAGTGAACTATCGGGATTAGCCCAGTCACAAATGTAGAAATCGCGCGCTTCAGCTTCGCTGGATAACTACCTATGCAGCCTGCTTGTTCGGTGATTGTTTTTTCTTTAACATGAATACAATACGCGAGACCTAATTTTTTGCGGCAGAGCATGGCGGCTTGGCCCTGGCTCAGTGCAAAGATACCGACACGATAATTTGAAAGTGTATGTCACTTAAGTCAGGCCTACTATTAACAAATCTCTTAATAAAGGGTATTCGAGAATATTGACCACTGCCTCAGACTTACTAATTTTTTTGACAAAGATAACTAGAAACCAATTTTCAGTGCGTAGAAGCGTGTACATCTACACTTTAGAGACAATCAACTACGTTCATTCTTTAAGTGGTCTTGACGTCAGTCTTTGAAACCGATGCCCTGCTTCGTTTTCATATACCTTCTGAGTTCCTTCCTACTTGATAATAGCATGAAAATAGTAAAGGTAGATCAAAAAACGCCTATGGCAAATGACTGAGAGTAGCATTCAGTTTAGTACGTAAAGTACAAAGTCTCATCCCTCGAAGGAGTTGAAAGCAATTGTATTAACCCTTTCAGGGTCGAATTTTTTCGCGAAATGCGTGCCAAAAATGTGTAATTTTTTTTTATTGCTGAAATAAATTCTTCAGACCATTCTATTTAAGAAAAAAATTATCCAAAATTTTTTTTCGTGACCGTAAAGTGAGAAAAAAATCATTTTGTGTTGTTACATACACATGGTTTATTCATAGTAACATCAAGCAAAATCCTAAAAAAAAAAACACTTTTACGACTTCTTATAAATAAAAATCATGCATTATAATAAACATAGCTCACAGACATACAAAAATAAGCGCACCAGAGTACTTCTCCGGTGAAAAATGTTTTTCCTCTAACACTAAACACTATGGGAAAAGTCAGCTTTGATCCGATCCGGACCGTCTCACCGCGCACGCTTTCAAGATGTCGCTCCTTCATCATCGTCCGAGCCTGAACTCGTAAATAAATCCTCGCCTGACGAAATGACATCCAATGAATCAGATTCGACACTTGGGGAATAGTCCACATCGGAAGAATCGCCGCTCGACTCCCTAGCACCAGAGCAACCGGCGCGCACTTCCAGCCTAGGCGAACAGCGTGACGGAGCGCACGAAAGAAAACTGTGGGGTTGTGCGCCCGCCAGGAAAAGAAAACGAGTGAAAGCTATAATAATCCTTCGTCTTATCGCCAACGAGACGGAGTTAGTTTTTTCCGAGTTCCCTAAACAGGAAACTCAACCACGGCGGCGTCGTTTGTGTAATTTAGCGCCTCCCGAATCAGATGTAATCGCGCCCCGAGGAGCCATAAACGAGAGAGTCACAAGCGCTCACCCCTTGAGAGATTAGAAACCAAACAGCCATCAGCTTTGCGGGCGCGAGAATCGATAACCAACCGAAGGACGAAACCGAAACCAGCCGCACGGCATGGGCGCGTTCAGGTGTGCAAGCGAAAGCCGCCGCGCCGCTTTGGAAAGCAAAAAAGCAAGAGAGAGACATCGGTGCGTGAAAAAAATTCCACGTGTTCCGAAACGTGGCAGCACATGTCAAGCAAGAGAAGTGATTAAAAAAGGCGCGCGTTTTAAACCAGCCGTGCCGCGGTCGCGCTCGAAGGCGCAAGCGATAGCCGGTGCCGTTTTGCGAAGCATAAAAAAAGCAACAACGGAGGGACACCGGCGCATAAAAAAAATTTCACAGTTTTCCGAAGCAGGGCAGCACATTCCAAGCAAGAAAAATGATAGAAAAAGGCGCGCGTTTTAAACCAGCCGGACCGCGAACGCGCTCGGGTGCGCAAGCGGTTGCCGGAGCGCCGCTTTGCGAAGCAAAACAAAAAAACATCGGAGAAACATCGGCGCGTGAAAAAAATTCCACATGTTCCTGAAGTGTGGCAGCACACGCCAAGAGAGAGAAATGATCGAAACAAGCGCGCGTTTTAAAGATAAAGGCCGTGCCGTACATGTACGGTGAAAACCATTTGGGCACTGTTAGGTGCTGCCGTACATGTACGGCGAAAACCATCAAAGGGTTAATGTCATTTTAAAGAATGCATTAGTCCGCACACTTGGGGTGTGCGAATACTCGAAAGTGTGGAATATCAGTCAAATATTATATTTATAATGTATGTATTCGAATAGAAAACCACGCATTAGAAAATTTTTGTATACTCGAAGGTTGAATAATCCAACAAACTTCCGATCTTCCACGTTTACACCCGGTATGATGGTCTGGATTATGATTCGACTGTTGACAAGAAGTCACTGGATCGAATCCTGGCTACGGCGTCCGCATTTCGATGGAGGTGAAATGCGGTACCTAGATTTAGGCGCACCTAGATATAGGCACACGATAAAGAACACCAGATGATGAAAATTCACGGTACATTTCTCGCTCAAGAAGGAAACGAGAACAACTATGGAGAAATTGTAAGGTCCCTTAATTCCATTTCAGAACACTGCGAGCCGGTTCGCCTAATCACGAGTTCATTTGCTCTGTTCGTCTACACTCGCTCGTCCAAACGTTGATATATAATAGGAGATTTCAAAATACGGCAAGGATGAAACGGGAGGGCAATATGTATATAACATAAAATAGTGCTATAGTAATTGAGACTTCAGCACGTTTTCCAACTACGATAAAACATACGGTAGCAAATATTCGCAAGAGAATAAGCTATCCATTTCCTATAAACAGGCTCCGTAAATTGCTCAACATATCGTTGCTCAGTGCCATGATGTTGGCCCAGCAGCACCCTTACAAGATGGGCAGCTTCCTGAGGTGCTGGGATACGGTGCTGATGCTAATGCCAATATGGCCATGACACTATGGTGTGTGTTACGCGCTGCGCTGCATAGAGCGGATCAGTTATTTTCTATCAAGGTTTCAGCCCATGAAAATCGTTCAATTTCAATGCCACGCTGAACAAGTTTGAAACAGCTCGATTGCACGCGCTGCTGTTCGTGGAACAATATCGCTCGCCGGAATGAAGACGCTCGCAAAGCAAGCAGCTTGTTACATTATGAAACCGGTAAGCGCTCGAAGACGCGCAGAAGAAGACGACACAGCAGATTGTTACGTCGCTGCTCATGAGTTCACTAGTGTTGCCCGACTGTCAGGCCACTCATGTGTTTAAAAGATCATCATCAATCATCATCATCTTCAGCATCATCATCATGAGCCTGACTACGCCCACTGCAGAGCAAGGGCCTCTGCCATGGTACTCCAATCAACCCGGTCCTGTGCTTTCTGCTGCCACGTTAAAGCTGCAAACTTCTCAATCTCATCTGCCCACCTAATTTTCTGTCTCCACCTCACGCGTTTGCCTTCTCTTGGAATCCAGTCATCATCATCATCATCATCATCATCATCATCAGCCTGTCTACGCCCACTGCAGGGCAAAGGCCTCTCCCATGTTTCGCCAATCAACCCGGTCCTGTGCTTTCTGCTGCCACGTTATACCTGCAAACTTCTTAATCTCATCTACCCACCTAATTTTCTGTCTCCCCCCTCACGCGTTTGCCATCTCTTGGAATCCAGTCAGTTACCCTTAATGACCAGCGGTTATCCTGCCGACGTGCTACGTGCCCGGCCCATATCCATTTCTGCTTCTTGATTTCAACTATGATATCCTTAACCCCCGTTTGTTCCCTGACCCACTCTGCTTTCTTCCTGTCTCTTAAGGTTACACCTATCATTTTCCTTTCCATCGCTCGCTGCGTCGTCCTCAGTTTGAGTTGAACCCTCTTTGTAAGTCTCCAGGTTTCTGCTCCGTAGGTAAGTACCGGTAAGATGCAGCTGTTATATACCTTCCTCTTGAGGGATAGTGGTATACTACCATTCATGATTTGATAATGCTTGCCGAATGTGCTCCATCCCATCCTTATTCTTCTAGTTATTTCACTCTCATGGTTCGGCTCCGCTGTTACTACCTGTCCTAAATAGACGTACTCCTTTACAACTTCCAGTGTCTCGCCACCTATTGCAAAGCGCTGTTCTCTGCCAAGATTGTTCCACATTACTTTAGTTTTATGCATATTAATTTTCAGACCTACTCTTCTACTTTCCGTATCCAGTTCAGTAATCATACGCTGTAATTCGTCTCCCGCGTTACTCATCAATGCAATGTCATCAGCGAATCGCAGGTTACTGAGATACTCTCCATTAACTCTTATCCCTAACTCTTCCCAATCTAGGGCCCTGAAAACCTCCTGTAAACACGCGGTGAATAGCATTGGAGAGATCGTGTCTCCCTGCCGTACGCCCTTCTTTATTGGAATTCTGTCGCTTTTTTATGGAGGACTGTGGTGGCTGTAGATCCGCTGTAGATTTCTTCCAGTATGTTTATATAGGCTACGTCGATGCCCTGACTCCGCAGTGCCTGCATGACTGCTGATGTCTGCACCGAATCAAATACCTTCTCGTAATCTATGAAGGCCATGTACAGTGGTTTTGTATTCCGCGCATTTCTCTATCACCTGATTGATGATAGTATGAATATTGTCTATTGTTGAGGAGCCTGTACAAAATCCTGCCTGACCCTTTGGTTGATTGAACTCTAATGTCTAATTAATTCTATGAGCAATGGTTTTTGTAAATAGCTTGTAGACAACGGACAGTAAACTGATCGGCCTGTAATTTTTCAAGTCCTTGACGTCCCCTTTCTTATAGATTAAGATGATGCTGGCATTCTTTCAAGATTCTGGTATCCTTCCCGTCAATAGAGACTTCGTATACAGGGTGGCCAGTTTTTCTAACACAATCTCTCCACCGTCTTTCAACAGGTCTGATGTTACCCGATCCTCACCAGCGGCTTTGCCTGTTTGCATTCCCTCTAGGGCTTTCTTTACTTCTCCGGTCAATAGTGATGGGATTTCAGATTCCTCTGGGCTATTACTGCTCCTTACGATATCACCCTGATTGTCTCGGCTGCTGTACCGATCTCTGTAGAACTCCCCCGCTACCTCAACTATTCTATCCATATTGGTAGTGACTTTGCCTTCCTTGTCCCTTAATGCATACCTGTGATTTTTGCCTATGCACAGTTTTGCCTTCACAGCTTTGACGTTTATTCCGCTCTTTAGAGCCAGCTCAATTCTCTCTATATTGTGCCTTCTTATGTCGGCTACCCTACGCCTATTGATTCACTTCGAAAGCTCCACCCGCTCTATTTTGTCTGTCGCGTTTGAGGCTTTCATGGCTTCATGTTTCTGAATGAAGTTTTTTCGTCTCCTGGGATAGATTGCCAGTGTCCTGTCTAACGACTGTACCCCCGACTTCCACTGCACACTCCTTAACGATACTAGTCAGATTATCATTCATTGCGTCAACGCTAAGGTCGATTTCCTCGGCTAGAGCCGCATGTCTATTCTGAAGTGAAACTCTTCATTCCTGTACTTTCTCGGCGCTAGTTCATTAATTGGCTTCTTGCGTATCAGTTCTGCCGTTGCTTCCTCAAGTCTAAGCGAATTCGAGATCTTACCATTCTATGGTCACTGCATTGGATCTTGTTAGCTACTTCCACATCCTGTAAAATGCGTGGGTGGGCACACATTATGAAGTCTATTTCATTTTTAGTTTCGCCATTAAGACTCTTCCACGTCCACTTACGGTTAGCCCGTTTTCTGTAGAAGGTATTCAAGATCCGTAAGTTATTGCGTTCGGCGAAATCTTCTAGTAACTCCCCTCTGGGGTTTCTAGAGCCGATGCCATATTCCCCCACTGCATGGTCTCCAGCCTGCTTCTTGCCTACCTTGGAAGTAAAGTCACCCATCAGTACAGTATATTGTGTCTTTACCTTACTCATTGCTGATTCTACGTCTTCCTAGAAGCGTTCAACCAACTGATCATTATGGCTGGATGTAGGTCCGTAGGCCTGTACCACCTTGATCTTGTACCTCTTATTAAGCTCAATTACCATACTTCCCACCCTCTCACTAGTGCTATATATTCCTTTATATTGCCAGATATATTTTTATGAATAAGGAACCGCGCCCCTAGTTCTCTTCTGTCAGATAAGCCACGATAGCATAGGACGTGTCCGTTCTTCAGCACTGTATAAGTCTTATGTGTCCTCCTAACCTGACTGAGCCCTATTACATCCCATTTAACACTCTCTAATTCCTCGAATAGCACAGCTAAACTCGCCTGACTAGACAAAGTTCTAGCGTTAAACGTAGCCAACTTCAGATTGCCTGTCCGGACCCAGAGATTCTTTAGCTCCCTGCGCTGCGTCACAGGTGTGACCGCCGCCTTGGTCAGTTGCTTCACAGCCGCTGGGGACTGAGGGCCGAAGATTAATTGGAGTATTCATGTGGGACGTAGTGGCCAAGTACTGCACCAGGGGTGGCCCATCCTGCTCTGGTGAGGGAGTGCATTGCCGGCTGTGGTCGCCAGTGAGGCCGCACCCCAGGCCTTTTTACGCAATTCCATCATCACTCGAATTTTTTTCTTTAATCTGGCTGGGAATTGTCCGGCACCGGGATTCGAACCACGGACATCTTGCATGCGAGGCTGATACTCTACCTCTACGCCATCTCTGCATCTCTTTGTAAGAACATTTGATTATAAAATCAGTCTTGAACAAAATACGTTAAAGCTTCTCAAGCTGGCTTGTGAACGCACTAGGACAAATCCATATAGCACAGATTATGATGGAAAATTGGGTGTCATGGCCCCTTTAACTAGCCAGCGGTCCAGATAAGCGAGTGACGCCAGACTATTGGCGGAAATGACCAGACAGAGAATAGAACTGGAGTCATTAGACGTAACTTTCTGCTTATTTATATATCTGTAGCTGTGGATGAAGACAAGGGAAGCACCGGTGAAGCGTTATGCTTCGCTGCGACGCAGTGATAAAAGGCATTTACATCGAGTAGCTTCGACAGGAAGGTGCACCCTCCTCCACCTTATTCTCAATGTGATCAGCAGGGGTCTCCAAACAGAAGTACAATGAATGAAATTTATCAAATGTACTTCAATTAAGCTTAGGCATGTGTCTCCTACAAATGGGAGGAAGTCATGAGAAGCACGGTACTCCGAAAGCAAGCCCAGGCTATCCAGAGGGTCCAGGCAAGAGCGGAGCGTCAAGGCGCTCTGTCCTCTACGTTGGCGCGGCCAGCGGTTATAACGGCCCGCCGTTAGGGGTTCCTGTCAGTAACTCCTCAGGATCAATTAAAGTTCATTTTCTGTCTGTCTGTCTGTCTGTCTGTCTGTCTGTCTGTCTGTCTGTCTGTCTGTCTGTCAGATTTACTAGGCGGTAGTATTCGCATTAGTACAGAAATATTCTTCCCCCTTTGCCGTGCTCTTAGCGACCTATTTCAACTAAACTGCATCAATTTGGAGGTGTAACGTTATGCTCGAAATACTGTAAAAGACATTTCTTGCGTGGTCTATCGTGAGTTTTACAGGTAGATAAAGGGTATGGGATTAGGACAGATTATGTCAAAAGGAAGAAATATTAGCCAAAGAAAACAACCTTTACTGTTAAATAATTTATACATCTTCCAAGTTCATTCATGTTCCTTTTTTTTGTATATCTAGTAAAATTTGCTTTCTGAACACGGAGCTTTAGCTCTATAGTGGTACTAATTCATGTTTCTCAAGAGCAATACGTGGGACATTGCCCCCAGTTTTTGCTTACCCGTTTTACACTTTTTACTATTGAAAGACAATAACCGGTCATTTGTAAATGAACTTCAGGTATGTTCATTGTACAGATGCCTTTCGCTATGAAACTATAAACTGTGAACTATAAGACGTGCTTACGTGGCGCCGAAACCACGACGTACATGCTTCACCGGTCTAGAATTTCAGATGACCTTCGCAAAAGATTTATGAAGCTTGATGTTTGAAATAACGAAGGTGAATCGAATAAAACACTCATACAGCCTATAAAAATTTTCATGATCAGGCTGAATCTCCGCATACTATCGTGTACCATCACATTTATCCACATAACCCGGAGTCGAGAAACAGGGTCGATCATGCACATCCTTCGATGTGTTACTTTTACTTTCTTCGTATTCTCATTGATCATGTATTTTAGCGGAGTTGCCCAGAGTGAAGTGTACTGGGAGGAAGTAAAAGTGGTTGACGGTACGTACTCAAGTGCAAGCTACTAATATCGACGTCTTTATTATGTTTCTTTCACCTAGCACGCAGATCTTTTTGAGGTCCTCGTACGAAAACAATATTCAAGCATCATGTATTGCCCAAACTTTTTCCATAACATCATTACTCAA
>JALIZH010024364.1:0-36048 GCA_030522465.1 Rhipicephalus appendiculatus
TGTGTCAAATAGAAACTAATTCCTCTATGTGAGGAGCCAACAATGCATACACTGAAAATCTGCAGTTGTGCCATGGAAACAGCTGAATAATAATAGTAATTTCTGGTGCTTTAGACACCAAAACCAAAATATGATTATGAGGCACACCATAGTGGGAGAGTCGACTAATTTCAAACATCTGCGGTTTTTTAATGTGCACCTAAATATAAGTACACAAGCCTCTAGGATTTCGCGTACATCGTAATGCAATCACCATGGCTGGGATTGAACCTGCATCTTTCATGTTAGCAGCCAAGCATTATAACCACTATACCACCATGGTGGCTGGGAACAGCCTAATTTCGTATGCTGTACCAGGAAGTTGCGCAGTATCTCAGTGATCATGCATCTTGCACATAGGTCGGCACTTTAAGGGAGTACTCACTCAAACTCACTCACCACAATTTTTTCAGCCTTCGCACTCGCTCACGTTCACACTCACGTCCACTCACACTCATGAGTACTCACTCACGTTCACACTCACCTCCACTGACACTCATGAGTACTCACTCACGTTCACACTCACGTCAACTCACACTCATGAGAACTCACTCATACTCAACTCACCACGTTCAAATGAGTGTGAGTGAGTGTGAGTTGAGTGCACTCATGAGTGAGTGTGCCGAGCTATGATCTTGCATAATTTCCACTGAACAGTAATCGCAGTGTTTTATTGTTTTTCAGTTTCTGCACAGTAAAAGCTCGTTAATTTGGCAAAACGGATAACTTACATGCATTCTCAGGTCCTAACAAGCCTATGTATTGTTCAATGGCATCAAACTCTCGTTAATTTGCTCATATTTGGCCACAATCTAGTTAATTCGGACAATTCTCGAAGTGCACCGAGCCGCAAATGGACAACGCAAGGGACTGAAAACGGCATTCGAAAAACAACCGAAACGAGGCGGGTTAGCGCGTTTTGGATTAGTTAGGACAGGGTCACTAAAAATGCGGTCACATTGTGCATAGTCGCGAGTGATGAACATTGCAGCTTTTACATTGCTCTTATGCAAAGTAAGCACAGGATTTACGTATTCATAAAAAATGAAAGTGTACTGACGTAATAAACATCTGTTTATTGTTTTCTTGATATACTTCCAATAATTCAGCATTCGGTTAATTCGGATATTATTTTTGGCCCCGTGAAATCCGAATGAACAAGCTTTTGCTGTATAAAACATACTTCTAGATCAGTCATGCGAAAGCCAGTGGATTGAAAATCGAAACACTTGAAGGTGTATTGACATCCCATCTACGGCCGTTCATTTTTTTTTGTAATTGACAGTGGGTAGCCTCAGAGCACACTAAATCATTTGCTTTTCTATAAACCACTGCAGTCTGTGTGGCAAGTAAGAAGGCCCAAGGCTGCCTGTGCAGAGACCCTCACCTGTTCCTCAGCTTCACTGCTGCTCTCCTTTGCTTGACTGGTGTGTGCGTCTCCAGAGCCGTCCTCAGCTGAGCTGTGCTTCCGCTGCAACATTGGGTGCAACCTCACAATACTGCAGACGCTAAGGGCCACAAAACCTCATGGTCTTTCGATCACCTTTAATCAGATGATCGTCGAACTGCATCAATAATGATAGCATTTAAAAATATGTACAGGCTTGTCGACTCTTAGGATGAGCACGACTCAGCGTGGCTGTGCTCTGCAAAGCGCCAATGAATTCGGCGCGGTGGTGCATCAAACCGCGGCGCGCAGGCATACAGCGACACGCTTCCAGCGCAGTAGCAGATGCGAAGCACCCTGTGCGCCTGCAGCGCTTCACCTCAATGCGTGGTTGCACCGGATTAACTGGCGCTTCGCAGAGCGCAGCCACGCTGAGCCGAGTTCACTCTAAAGGTGGACGAGCCTGTGCATATATTTCTGAAATTGCCGATTCTACGTTTGTGAGAAGCAAATATCGGCAGTACCAGCCAAGCTCCTCACAAATGAATCACAGTAACACAGCAAGAAAGACCCCATTACATCTAAAGTCTATTGTTACGACAATACATTATGAAATGGTGGTTCACATAGGCAGCAAAAAGCAGCCCATGTCCTTCCCATTTGTACACAGGCTTTCTTGGTTACTTGTGCAAAAGAATCACTCCATCAATAATAATGAAACAGATATTCACAAAATTCACTAGCACCTCAGACTCCAAATTATTGGCATTTTATGTTAGTCTCTGTTAAATCTAACACATTAGTCTTAGTTTTCTTAAAGGGCCAGTAAACAGGCTCAGACTTTTTAACACGAAACTGTTTTATGCCGGGGTCCACCACGGCTCCTCTGACGTATTTCCATCACGGATATGACGTAAAATATAAACACATTGAGATCAAAGAAGAAACGAGAAGAAAAAGTTCTGTCACCGAGCGTCGAACCTACGACCTCTCGCGCTGCAGCGCGCGGCGCGAAACCACTCGGCCACAAGAGCGTAGGTACTCCAGCTTGCTAACGGCAAGCTATTTATATACAACATATACCGTTGGCGGTCCTCAGAGCTCGTTGACTTCAGCACGTTTTCGTCATCACTAGCGAGATGGTGCGAAGGTGGCACGGAGTGCACGCTGTAAAGGTCGTCGCACCTCTCGCTGCGATGAGCACGCGCCTCCACGGGGCGTGGTCGCCGTGCGCACGCGCTTATCTCGTGATCGGGGGCATTGGGGCGCTTTGTACGTCTTGTGCTTCCACCACAAGTTTCCTTCGAAGTTACAGTGGTTAAAGAGTGCATGAAGGTCACTTCGCTTGCCGCAGTGGCCGCGTTTACGAAAGGAGCGCGCTACTCACACACGAAGTAACAATTGTGACAGTTGTTCGTGCTCGTCCTGAGTATACTTGTGCGTTCGCTTCGTGTCTTTCTTTGTGTTAGATTAGCGCTCTTTAAGTGTCGAGTTACAGTTAGTCCACGCTCATCCTGTGTATGCTCATTTTAAGCGTCCTTTCTACTTGAGGTACGAGCAGCAAGTTTCGAACTGCTTGCCGTTATTCGCATGACATTACAATTTGTTGCTGTAGCATTCACTCCTTCGCCCTGGTGGCAAAACAATGCACAATAAACGCTCAACTACCTGTGTGAAGAGACGTTTCACTTTTGTCTTATACAGATTTCTTTGACAGAGAGATCAGCCATATTTTTTTTACACCCCCCCAAACAAGCTCGCCAATTCGTACAGTAGACCACGGCGATCACATTTTCCAAATATTACAGCACTGCGCGCCGTGTGGACCCTCCATTACGAAAAACAATTCCCGCACCTATTTCCTTCGCCTGACCAATCCCCCCTCATTAGCGCAGTGACGCAAACTTGCCCATGGGCAACTTGAAGTACCACTGAGCTCCTCGATTGGTCCTTTGCCCTACGAAACGGCACCTTGGCCCTGCAGGTGATTCAGTTTTGGCAGCGCAGTCCGCATTTTCGTTTTCCTGTGCTGCCCTCTGCCGTTTTGTAGAGCCCGAGACTACCGGGAGAAGCGGTATTGCCAGAACGAAAGCCTTCGAGATAAAGAGGCGTCTTGCTACTTTACCGCTAGGGGAAGGGTGCTCCTCGCACCGCACTTCTCCCCGCGCCACTAAGAGACGTGCTCACGTGGGGGGAAGTCCTGCTCGGTCGTTGGCTGCGCGCCGATGACGTATCGCGACATCGTGTCACGTTGCCGAAGTGGGCGGAGTCACAACGGTGGGCTACGCCTTCCCTTCCCTATGGCGGAGAAGGGTGGCGAGGCCAAGTGAAAATTTGAAACCAGCTAAAACGGATGTTCTAGCCCCTGTAACTTCCTATTATAGCACGTATTCGCAAAATTCTTGTGGCAGCATTTTCACATAGCAAAAGTGCGCATATTTCTCTTCATTACAATTTTTCGGACCTCGGGGGTTTTTTACTGGCCCTTTAAGAATTTCTTTTAATAAGGCCCTCTTTTCAAGTCCAATGGACACCACATTCCCCAGAAAGATCTAAGCAATTAGAACAGTATTATCTGTCAGTTATGACTGCTGCTGGGGAATGTTGCAAGTGTCCAACCCAGCAAAATTGGCAGACTGACACGAAAAGGGGTACTGACAAGAAAATATCCAGTTGTCATTTTCTTGCGTCAAATGAAAGGCCAAGCCCTCAAGAGCTAAGAAAATGTACTGATAAGTGTGAGTGCACCCTGCAAAAAGCGACTGCAGTGTGTTTTCGAAAGCTAGTTTCGGTTCCTACTGTGCCCTGACGTCACAACGACGTATGAGCTTCCCATCACGCACTCGCGCAAGATATCATGACATTTCAACGTCCGCTTCGCACCGTGACTCCGTTGGTGACACACAAGCGGCCATTTTGAATGTTTCGATGATGCGCAAACGGTCATTTTGGAAGTTTTGGTGCCCGACGCCATCACAACTAGCGAGACTGCTGCGTGAAGTCTCCACAAATCGTACTGTAGCCTGATGTCAAGCTAGTGTCGATGTCAGTAGGTGCGCCCCAGGAAAATTGACATTAATATCAAAATAAAATATTTTTACCACCATTTGCTGCGCCTCAACTTGCTCAGAGCTGTCTCTGTATACAGGATATTCGTATGGCAGTGCAAACACACCTCCGAAAAAATGGTGCCAGTACCCCTTTAACAATCTCTGCTGCATTTCACAGAAAGGGTCAAAGCAACGCTGGTCTGTATGAAGAGCTAGCATTCGAGCTAGTGTAAAAGGAAACTGGATAGCACGCTCTCTCACCTTCACACTGCTACTGTGGCCACCACCCGCCCTGCAGAGAGAGAGAGGGAATGTAAGACATTGTATGCAACATGGCAGTGTTGATCACAGTAAGAAACATCCACAAGGAAGAGTAGCCTCCTCTCTTTATTTTTTTTCTCATTGTGAGAACAAATATAACATATTTGTTCGCATAATGAATGCTCCCCTGAATTTTGTCCCCAAAATTCTATATTTTTCTTCGCTTGTAATATTCCACACCAATCTTCCTGCCATGGCAATGGCAGTTATAGCTACAGTGAAACCTTATTAATTTGAACTCTGTTATTTCGAAATCCCGCTTAATTCGAAGGGTTTCTGCGGTCCCGTAATTTACAATGTAAGTTTGAGTGGATAAAATTTGAAGTGGCGGTCAGCCCCAGCCCGGTTAATTCGAAAACTTTGGGAGCGATGCAGTGTTACCAACCAATTTTTGGAAAATACACAACACCAAGGTCAATATTAACCTACTTTAACGTGCACAACTTTCTTTATTGCCCTACATTTTACCCTACACCTAAAATAGCGCCGTGTAACAATGATAATGTACAGATAATGTACACTCTACGACGTGCAGACGTTTGAGGATGCTAGAGTCTTTAGTAGTTTGAAAATTAGTTTCGAAATGAGATGAAAGACCATGAAAGACAGCAGATGGGAGGAAAAAACATTCCGTTGTTTGTATGGGAAGAGCATTGACTCAAAGTTGAAAACAAGATAGGAGACTCATCAGCAAGTATATGGCTGGCAGTGTAAGCGACATGGTAAAAGGAGCGTTAAGCAAAATAACTCGCATAGCCCCTCATGCATTCACCTAAGATGGCTGGAAGGCAAAAGCTATTTTCTTTTTCTTCTAGTGCTACTGCAAGAAAAAAAAAAGAAGAAGCACTTCCTGGCACAAAGACTCAAGGCAAATCATGCTGTGGGGTGAGGGAGCGAGAAAAAGAAAGGTCCAGAGATAAAGCCCTCCTCCACTGGCTTTTTCAGGAAAGCAAAGCAATGAAAAGAGTTGGGAGCTCTACTACCGAGGCCACCGAACCATTGTGCCTTTTTGCAGTCTCCAGGGGATCTACTGTTCCACAGCCAGAGTACAAAGGAGTACAGGAACATAAGAGCTTAGGGCCCCTACATCCACCAATCCCCCCTACATTCACTATATCATCACATCCACTGTGGAATGAGAGGCATTTCAAGTAAACGTGCGCATGGAGTTCAGCATACCACCACGATCAACAATGCCAAATGCAGCAGTGCTACCACTGTGGGTGCCCTACAATTTCCAAGAAGCAATCCCTTCTTCTCTTTGGGCCTTTCGGTAATCCTCAGTGTTGGCCGTGACGTTTTCGTCTGCTCGTCAGCCACAACAAGAACCTGTTTGTCTGCTGCAGGTGCTTGCTGCTCCTCCTGCTCACCTTGTGAGGAGTAGCCCAGGAGGAGAGAAGAGCCAATCAGCGTAGCATAGCGAAGGAAAGAGCGAGGGCCTTTTTTTCGATCATCAAATGCTCCGCTAAAATAACACTTTTTTGAAAAATTCTCAAGGCTACGTGTTCGTTGTAGAATCATTCACAACTGCAACACCACAACTAATTTCAACCTCTGGGTGGTTTAGGGGCCCATAAAGCAACTCAGTGTATAGAAAGGGGTCTTAGAGCCAGCAAAAAAGGATCACACACTAAAATGTAACAGCCGGGGCCTAATTTTCCCATTCTTTGAAGGCAAATTGTGCTTGTACCATTAAAAAAAAAAATTATCAACGTAGGGGCACATCACAGTTTTATCGCTAAAATATGGTGACAATAAATGCAAGTGCGTTTTTATTTTGAATCTGTGCAATCAGGTATGCGATAAATTACTGTAAATACGGTACTTGAAGGTATAGTTTTTAATTAGTTGAGCCTAATAAGTGCTTGTTCTGTTGATTTTCCCCCCCATTGTAAGTCTACTCCATTCAGTGTTTTCAAGTAACATATTTAATGCATAGCATGCTTCATGTAATTTTTAGCCTTCAAAGCCTGCCAGTATTTGACCACTTGAGCAAGGTAAAAAAGCATGACTTTGTTTCCTTCCGACAATTTCGCTGTGCCTAGGAAGTCCGAAAAAAATATGACATTGACGGACATCACATTAACATGACACGACAGTCGCACAGAGAAAGACTGAGAACGGCAACACTTACGGTGCTCCCTCCTCGTATCCACTGGGCGTATTCTCATTTGGTCGGCCATACTTGTCCAGCTTGCCATCCTTGATCATCTGCTTCTTCTTCAGTGCCTGCAATAGGGGGCAGATACTCCACTTCGATCACCAAAAAAACACTACAGCCAGGCAGTCCAAGACTGAGCCTAACAAATACTGCCCGAGTCTACAAGAGAAACTGTATTTAATATCCATTACTGCAAATTGTCAGACAAACTGATACACACAACAACCAGTTTCCAGGGATCCCTTGGAGTAGTACAGTAGTAAATCATTAATGAGCAACTACAAAATCTAGCTCCTACATAAACAAGAATACAGTTAAACCTGGATATAACGAAATCGACAAATTCCCGAAAAAATTCGTTACAAACAGGTTTTCGTTATATCCAGTTTCAGCACGAAAAATTCGAAAAGGAAACGCACAAATTAAACAAAAGGGGAACTGAAGGCAGACCTCACCCAAAACACTTATTTAGCAGTAAAAAACTGCATTGTTATTGCGATAGCAGTTATACAGACACTCGATGGGTTTTTGCCGTCACCGCCATGTTCCGTATAAAGTCCAAACTGATATCAAGCCCCTGCGCATCATAACTTTTACACATGGGTAAAAGCGCGTGATTGGGGCCGACGAGTGCTGCTGAAGCGGAGATCAAACGAGCCGGCCCATCTATATCGCCCGGAGGCCGCATGCGATAACATCCCCCCGTGTATTAGACCTGCCGTCGAATGCTCAAGCAAAGAGGAAACACTCCCCCGCCCGTCTTGAACGGGCATGAAAAGACGCGGAGGGGTCAGGGGATCACTCGAGCAGCAACAGTGAACTCTTTGATTTTAAGGGCGCGGTCGCGATTGCAGGTGCGCACGCTATCTTGGCAAGCATCAGCGCTCAGCCCGTATACCTCTCCACGTGCTGCGCTCTCAACGCGAAGAGACTGAAAAGAGCACTTCTACCTGGAGCGGCCGTATTTTCTTACACCAGCGTTTTGTAGGGTTACGCGATATGGAATCCAAAGGAGTAGGTTGCCAGCCTTACTTCGTATAACATTACAATTTGTTGCTTTCGCATTCATTGCATTGCATTCAACGCGCCATCATGTTGCCGGACCTAATCGGCTAATCGCGAGTGCTACGGTCTAGCGAACTCACGGCGCGGCGCAAGACTGCAAAGCGCACGACGAATCGACCTCCGAAGATCCGTTGTCACCGCGGTCTCGGACAGTTTCAATTTACACCAGCACCTAATCTGACATCTCGGCAGTGACAACACGGTTGTCCGCTCTAAAAAAAGAAAAAAGAAAAAAAGCGCAAAGCTGAACGTCGTTGTGGGCCACTCCATGCGCGTGCCGCGCAGTGAAACCATGCACGCGCGCACGGCATCGAAAACGAGAATACAATTTGGAAAAACGCTCTCCATATGCTCCGTGGCCTCACATATGCGACGCGAACTTCAAGCGTACCAACATGGAGCAAGATTTTTTTTTTTTTTATGTGTCACTTTAACGAAGTGCAGTTCAGAGACTTCTGCAGCAATCGAAGGGTGGTGCTGCCAACGCCAGTCGTTTTCTTTTTTGTTTGGAGGGGGGGGGGGGTTTGAAGGGAGGGGGAGCGCACATGCGACATTCGCCCGTGGCGGCAAGAACAGCGGCAACGCCGGCTCGAGGGGGGCCAGGCGCGCCTGCCCACCTCGCAGTCACCGGGGCTCTGAGCCCACCGTGCGCGACGCCGCCGATCGCGCTTCGTCGGCGGCGAAGCAACTGCGGAAGATGCATGCTCGAGCCAAAATGGCAAAATCCGGGGGCAAAATTTTTAGGTTGTCGGTGGCGAAAATTCGTTATATCAAGGGTGTTTCCCGCTGTCACTTTGTTACATAGAGGTCGCAAATACATGTGTTTCTATGGAATAATGGCAGGGAATAGAAAAACTTCATTATATCGAGGAATTCGTTATATGGAGGTTCGTTATATCCAGGTTTAACTGTATAAGACAAACAGCCAGAGAGCAGCTACTGATTAGGCTGTTTACACGAAATAATGTCACATGTAGGCTTCACCGCAACACACAAGATGTGCATTGTGCTGAAGCATCAGTAACAAGTCAGGCATAGCATACACCGCTACTACGTGTGACAGGTGTCGAAACGTCATTCCCTCTCAATTTCCAAGAGGGGAAGGGGGTGAATGCCGCTACAGACCCTCCCTTCCTTCCTCTACCTTTATCTCCCCTTGCATCCACTGCTGGCACTTCTCCTGTTGGGTTCCGCTAAAGCAGTATTAGGGCCCTGCGAGTGCTGAGAACACGACTACATACTGTTTATTTCCCACTAATTTACACTGCCCTTTGGATTTAATGATGAAGCCACCGCAAGCCACATCCGCACTACCATAGTCTGTGCACATAATGAAACTTGCACGCTAGCGGCGCTCCAGATTCGTCATAGCACTGAACTGTCAGATTAGTGGACATAGGGAGGCCACATTGAGCACCTCACAAACATGATTTGTAAGACATGCATTGGTTGGAAACAGTTCGAAAGTTTTGCATGCTGAGAGCGGCTTGTTTCGCACAAAGGTATGAGATGAGCGGTAAGATGTACGTGAGCGGCTGTGGCCCCACTTCATGCCTGACGTGCGCTGCGCATTTAGGCTTTGCCTCACAATCGGTATGCCGAAGAACATCACACAATTATATTGACACAGAACACTTAATTTTGTGAAATATCTAACTACTGCATGTTCAAATCTTCATTTGCATGAATACACCCCGTGGTTTTGACACGTGAAACGCCAGAAATTATTATGCATGCAGAACCCGCTTACAGCGCGCGGTGCCTAAAATGGTAAAACAGCATGGCCCACGTGCTCAATAAGCATAAGGGCGCTGTTAAAAAAACGCTCCTCTACGTATTATCAACAGTTCCTCAATAATAGCGATCAGTTTCCAGACTACAGTTGAACCCCTTTATCAGATACATGCGCTGGGGAAGAATTCTTGTCTTTTATATGAGGGGTCTCTTGTAAGCAGGGTACCACGTTTGCATTTTCTTATCAACCCCAATTTCAATGTAGGCCCACTGGTGTCTCTTATACCCATTTGTCTTTCACATCAGTGTCTATTATAAAGGGGTCCGACTGTCTAGACAAAACGCCGAGCCGTCAATAACACAGATCGCACGCACATATTTTAGTTAGGCCTATAACGAGGAAATGCACATCTGTGGAAAGAGGGAAAGTGGGTTCTGTGGCAACATGCAAAAGCTATGTGTATTTGGTGCCAAACTAACAATATTTTGAGGCATAAGTGCTACACTGCTGTTTAGGCAGGCGAAATATGAACGTTGGCGCAGTTGGCGCAAGATGCACTTGAATGGGGCGCAGTGAAGCACACAGAGGTCGAATTGTAGCAAAACGATGCAAATGGCGCAGTTGGACTACCACTGCACATGCATTTACTGCTTTTACTGAACCGGAGGGAATCATCATGTAAAATGTTATGTGCTACAACAAGGGAAGAAAGACATTCTTAAAATGTTCCAACAATTTGTGACAACTCAGACTGCAACCCCAAGGCATTACACTGTAAAAGTACTACGAAATCCTGCACATATCTAAACTTGGGCTCCTAGGAACCACCGCTGCAGGATTCTGTAGAGTAGAACAAGTTGAAAAGAAAAAAAAAAGAAAAAAAAAATGGTGGGAGGGGAAGGGGTGGAGGTCTATTTTTCGGTCATTGGTGCATATTTCAAATCTCCCGAAAAGGGGAAGGGGGGTGCTTGCTCAGGATATTACAGTAGGCACAATGGTGGCTCTTACAACCAACTGTCTCTTACACAGGGGTTCAACCATATCACAATATAATGAATGCAACAAAGTAAATGAAATTCCCCTTGAAAACTCCATAGTGAAAAGTTCATTTAAAAGCCTCGCTTTAATGAAATAAAGGTGACCAGAGATATCATCACCAAAAATCATCTTCAAAACCGTAAAACCACCATGCAATCATGGCAACTAGATTGCTTTCTGCAGTGTGCAGTTGCTGCTTGGTATGGTGCTTCAAAATTCCAGTGTCCCAACTATACTGTGGTACAGAGCCACATGCAAGTAGCAGTGCACACTACTGTTTACTTACATTATTGCCTTCTGTACTATCACAGTATCACATGTGAGGCCGCTCACATGTACTTTCAGAGGAAAGGTCTGGAGAAATGTAAGGAAGTAGTAGGAAGCTGAAATTTCTTGTAAAGGTCCCTTTGGTAGTTGTCCAAGAGGACTACAAAGCCTTTTCTTTTAATTTCCCCTCCAAGAAATTTTAGCAGAACTTCAAGTTCATCTTACCAGTAAAGACCCCATTCATTAAAAATTAACGGTGTACTTATCTTATTGCACGTAAATTAACAATGCGAGCTCTGACAAAAAAAAAAAAAACAAAAACATATTTTTACCCTCAAGCAAAATAACTCATGAACAGAATAAAGAAACAGTGCAAAATCTGCAAAGTGGTTCTTCTGATATTGCCTTCTTCAGTACCGCTACCAGCAACAAAAACGAAATCTGAGAAAAAATGAGCCTTAAAAGTTGAACCCATGTGGTTTTATGAGCAAGCTCCCGCAAAATAGCTGAAAGTGTCCCTATTTTCGTGCCACGTCTTGCTTGGCAGTACCTCCTTCTTCGACTTCTTTCAAAATCTTTTACTTTCGTTGCTAGTACAGCGAATAACTGGTTCTGCAGATGTTTGATGGATCCATCTTCGTAGGAAGCGCAAAACTAAGCACTTCCCACGAAGAAGGATACGTCCGTATAAGAAGATGGATAAGTGCTTGTGTTGTGTCTTTCTTGCTGTCCGTGTGTAGTTTTGCGCTTCCTCCTACCTGCCAACCTGGCGACACAGAAATTAGTAAAACCTTCGAAGCAGGGGGGGGGGGTGTTTGAGGTCGAGGGATTTCCTTTTTACCTTCAACGACAAGCTTGATCATGTTTTTGCAGCGAGTACAGTCGCCGACCGTTTATTCGGACTTCGGCGGGAACCGCCGAAAAGTCCGAATAATCGAGAGTCCGAATAAAAGGATGCACCAGAAAAAAAGCACCTTTATTGGCCCAGGGGCCGGAAAAGCTTGTCAATGGACTACTGCACACAAGCACAAATCACAGAAGACCGAGTCGGGCTGTATTTCAGCCAGTGTTTGCCCATATCCGCAGGTTGTAGCGCCGCCAAGGCCTGCGCTTCATCGGAGTCGCTGTTCACCTACGCTGATTCGGGGACCCGACAGACGATCTCATCATCGCCCGACTCGGCGAAAGCTCCCAAATAACATCGTATTGAGGTCGGCCGCCTTCGGATTGGCGAATAATTGTCGCTTTTTCGCCATCCCCAATGTCTTGTGGTTGCTGCGTTTCTTCGTTAGTACCGACCGCGCGGATGGAATGGGTGGCGTCGTAGCCATTTCAGTAGATTAGGCATGGCCACAAAACAACTGACAAGCAAACTTTCAAATGCCAAAAGGGAACGACATCAGGCTAGTTCGTGCTGCAGAGCTCGTGATTCCGTCCTTCCTTGGTCCGTTTCGTACGCGCGGCCATTTTGAACGTCACACCAAGCAGACTCCGAGCGTGGCTTGGCTTGGCTTGCTGTTTGGCTGTGGTAGCTATTCAATGGATACTCGGCTGGCTGAAGTTGAAAACGCCCATTACGAGTCGCCAAAACACATAGACCTTCGAGATCGGCATTTGTAATTTCTGCACTTTTACACTGGCATGATGTCCAGCCATTCACAGTGCAACCTTTCAGTGCTGGCAACCTAGCGAAGATATTGTAAACACGTGTGTAAACATCGCGGACAGCTGGTCATGGAGTTCGACGTCACTCTCAACAGCCAGCCGGAGTCCGAAATATCGAACGGCGCGCCGTGGGGCGTCCGAATTTTCGGTCGTGAGTTTACAGTACTTCAATGGGACGAGTGACGGTGCCGCGAGGGTGTCCGAATAAATGGGCATGTCCGAATTATCGGCGTCCGAATAAACGGTCGGCGACTGTAATTAGAGAATCAGAGCAACTCAATGGCTGTGACAGTGCAAAAAACTTGCCAAGTTTAGCTGGTTATCCGCGTCTTGCACATATTCCTGGTGTTTTTTCGAAGCGATGTGGGCCGTGATGTTGGGCTTGCCACCATACCATATGTTCACGTCACAGACACACGTGGTGCAAAAACCAAACTGCTCCCCTTTCTTCCACGGCACGAATCATGGCAATTCCGTCAAGCACGCATAACAGCCAAGTTCAAAGAATCTGAATCCGGGAGATTTCGGAAACAAGGGGGGGAGGGTGGCGGTAGGCCCGAAGATTCACCTCTTCCCCACCCCCCCACCCCCTTTTTTCCCCGGAAAAACACCTCCGAAAAAGGAAGGGGGGGGGTAAAGTGTATTGCCACGCGCGGTTCTTTTACTGTATTCAGTTTCCGCCCTCACAAAGACTATCCGCAGTACTCGGCGCAGACCGCGCCTTATTGTTCCAGAAGGTTCTCGGTTGTAGTAGATCGTTTTGTTAAGATTGCACGCAAGACGCTAACACTCAAGATTATTCCAGAGCTTGCGCGACGACTAGTGATAAGGCTACAATGTTCAACGCGTGATTTATAAAAGCCGGCGCATTCCAGCGATGTTCAGTTGATCGACGGCCGACGCTCTATTCGCCGCTATCAGTGCCAGTGTGTACTGCTGTAATCTGACTTTCCATTTACCGGCCACAAGTTCGGCCCAAATAAACAGTTTCATTTTGGACCTACCGACTGCTGCCTTCGTCGACGTCACGACCACGTGACATCTGGTGGAGGTGCTTCCCTGGTCCATGTACCGAACGCCCCCCTCCAGCCGTGAGCCAAGCCCACGCCGCCAAGGGGACACCGACGTCAATGCTGAGCAGCGAGCCAGCCGCAGGCAGCAAGGCCTCCCGCCAGAATACAGACCCCTACCCGACAAGATCCGTGCCACGGCGACGAAGACAACAAGCACGATGACGACCGCAGTACCCCCGCGGCAATCGTGATGCAGCCAATCAGAGAGCCGAAACGGGGCATTCTCATAAAGAAGAATTTCTCGCCACTTCGAGCCAACTACCTTCTCATAGTGCCTTCAGCATTGCGACCAGAAGTACTCCAGGCACTACACGACGACCCGACGGCTAGACACCTCGAACTTTCCCGCACGCTCCGCAAGAGTACAGGAAAAGTACTACTGGCCGCGCCTTGCCGCCGACGTCGCCCGCTACGTAAGGACGTGCCGAGACTGTCAGCGACGGAAGACACCGCCCGCAAGACCAGCAGGCTTCCTTCAGCCGATCGAGCCTCCTCGGCGACCGTTCCAGCAGATCGCGATGGATCTCCTGGGGCTGTTCCCAACGTCGACTTGCGGAAACAAATGGATCGTCGTAGCCACCGACTACCTCACCCGCTACGCCGAAACAAAAGCCCTGCCCAAAGGCAGTGCCGCCGAGGTAGCCAAGTTCTTCGTTGAGAACATTGTCCTTCAACACGGCGCCCCAGAGGTTCTCATCACCGACAGAGTCACGGCGTTTACGGCTGACCTAACCCAGGCGATCTTGGGATACAGCCACACAAGTCACCGCCGGACCACCGCGTACCACCCGCAGACCAACGGCCTGACCGAGCGTCTAAACAAGACTATCGCCGACATGCTGGCCATGTACGTCGACGTCGAACACAAGACGTGGGGACGCCATCCTTCCGTACGTGACCTTCGCATACAACACGGCCGTGCAAGAAACGACGCAGATGACGCCATACAAGTTGGTCGATGGACGGAGCCCGGCAACGACGCTCGACACCATGTTACCAAACGTGGCCGACGAGGAAAACATCGACGTGACCGCCACCTACAGCGCGCCGAAGAAGCACGACAGCTCGCCCACCTGCGGATCAAGAATCAGCAGACGACTGACAGCAGCCACTACAATCTTCGACGACGCTTCGTGGAATACCATCCCGGCGACTGCGTTTGGGTGTGGACGCCGATACGATGACGTGGACTTAGTGAAAAACTTCTGCGACGATGCTTTGGACCGTATAGGGTGCTTCGACGTCTCGGCACACTCGACTACGAGGTTGTCCCCGAACGGCATTTCGAACTCTCAACAGCGGCGTGCGTGACCTGAAGTCGTCCATGTCGTGCGCCTCAAGCCGTTTTTACGCGTAGTAGTGAACCTGAGGACTGTATTTTTATTTTCCCTTGGACTTTCTTGCTTGTGCGTATTGTTTATTGAACTTTCTTGATTTATTGTCGATATTTTGTTGCATGTATTTTTCCCATGTGTTCTCAGTGATGCTACCGAGGTCTTCGGATTTGGAGCAATTTTTGGAGCAGCAAAAGTTTCATTTTGGAGCACTTTGGAGCAGCAAAAGTTTCCACTTTGGAGCACTTTGGAGCAGGTAATTAGCATCGGGGAGCACTCCAGAGTGCTCCCAGATGCTGAATTACCTGCTCCAAAGTGCTCCCAGATGGAGCAACTGGAGCAACTAACATCCTAGAGTACACTGCAGAAGCAAGTTGTATTTACATTCAAGGACCTGAATAATTATTTTGGGGCTCTTGTGAAGAGCTAGAAATATTTCAATTCATTGCAAATCTCAAGGAACCTATCATCTCAGGAACACTCCCTATTTCACTCGATGATGCAGAAATGAGGGCGTCATGTGGTTGAGCAGTTTTGGGACAACTTGTTTAGCGATTATTTTCGTAGCATATAAACAGAATACCGGTTCAATAAAATCGTACTTTATGAAATAACATTCTAAATACATGCATGTGGTAATCAGCAGACATTGTAGACAGTCGCTGCGACGTACAACAATGCCTCAACGCTAAAGACTCACACTGTCCCAAATGCATTGCCCTGAGACGACTCCAAGCAGAAAGAGATTTGCGAAAAATAAAACAGCACGAAAGACGGGACGAAAGACACAGCACGAGCAGGACCAGTGCTGAACTTACAACAGTCGACTGAAGATAGAATTCCAACAATGGTCATGAAATTCACTAGAAATGCCCGAGCTCGGGCATTTCTAGTGAGAATTTCATGACCTTGTTGGAATTCTATCTTCAGTCGACGGTTGTAAGTTCAGCACTGGTCCTGTCACTGTGTCTTTCGTCCCGTCTTCGTGCTGTTTTTCGCAAATGTCGACCAACTTGCCCAGACAAAAGCACTGCTAAGCAGAAAGAGAGGTTCCTTTTCTTCACGATCGATTATATTGCTGGGCGTAACATGACGTCACTTAGCTAGCCTCATAAAGCCAACCTCCTCCGACACTCCTTTCCCTCTCTTTGAGGCCGGGAGCAAGAGCATTCTCACAGTGCTTCCGGACTATCGCTTTGTACATGCGCAGGGTTGTCCGGATATCGAGATCCGCTTCAATCGAGCTTCCGCGAAAGTGTCAGAAAGTTCGTTCAACGGTGGACTGCATGATTTAACAAACTTCGTTGTCCTTTTGCAGTGAAGTTGTATATGGCTAGGGAATTCTGTTTGTACACCGAAAACCCCCCTGTAGTGTCCTCTAGAAAACGGGGCAAAAAAAAATAAAAAAATACCGTATTTACTCGCATAATAGGCGCACTCGCCTAATAGGCGCACCCCCAGTTTGGTCGCGAGAAATCAGATTTTTTTTATTTCCGCGCATAATAGGCGCACCCCGAACTTGGCCGTGATCAGTAGTTCTGTACAGTATTTGCACGGTTGCACTTCGAGGCCCTTTTACGTTAACTGAAGCGAGGAAAAAGAAAAGAACAAAGACCGCGGCAGCGCTGCGCGGATCGCCGAGTGAGGAAGAAGGGCGGTTGCCTGGGCGTCGGGGTAACCTTTGCCCCGGCTTGGCTCCGGTCGCTTGCCGGCCGCGCGCGCTCCGCGTGGAACGTGCAATCGCGTCCTTATCAAGTGCGCTTTGAGTTTCCTGTTGGGAAAAGCGTCGTCACGCGTTTGCTACCTCGTCCGCAAATTTGAAAGCTTTTCGGCTTTCCGACGCGAGCTTTCGCCTTTGCTGCCACTACGCGGACTTGCACAAGCTCGGCGGACTTTTGTCGCCGCTAATTTCCCGGCCGCGAACCTTAACATCGTATCTCGCGCGCTGCTCTTGAATCGGTGCTTTTCGACGCCCAATCTTCATGTTGTGTTGTAAAAACTTCCCGCGGCAACATGCCGAACCGCAGGCTAGGCCTAATCAGCGTTGGTTGCTTTTCGGTGGCGGTCGCGGGCGATCAAAGTTGCGGTTTCGTACGGAATCAACGTAACTCTTTGCGGTGGCTCTACTTGAAGGAAAGGGGGACATGGGTGGCGACTGTAACACTCGAATGGTGGTCCGCGATTCGATGTCTTCGATATGGGGTGCGAGCCCGTGAAATCGAACGATCGATCGGTACCGTTCAGAGCACAAAATTTCTGTCGTGATGAAACGTAATCGGTGAATTTCCGCGATGGCGCTTTCTTTTCGTACGTTTTTTTTTTCCGCATTCATTTTGTAAGTTACTTACGATGTTACTTTTTGGAAATTTGAACGCTTGTAAGCACACCGCATCGCATGCCTCGATTCTCGGACACGCGAGACTGCATGCTCAACACGTTTAGCGCTAGTGTAGCCTATGAAGAAGGTTGTTTCGGCTGTAGTGCGGATATTCGTGACTTCGGTGATTTGCGTTATCAGCAGTCTAGGCGTCGGAAATAACAATTTTCGGAAATTTTACCCCGCGTAATAGGCGCACCCCGAACTTGGAGCCGAATTTTCTGGAAAAAAAGTGCGCCTATTATGCGAGTAAATACGGTAAACCTCACAGGGTACCTTATCCATTCACCTAAGACGACTCGAAGGCGAGAGCCATTTTTGTTTTTATTGCGACAGCAATTATATGGACATTCTCGACTTTTGCCGCCGCCGTCATGTTTTTTGTAATGTCCAAATCCATGATAACCCCCCGCGCATCGTATGTTTTACACTCGGGTAAAAGCGCGCGAGCGGGAAACACGGCTGAAGCAGAGATAAAGAGAGCCGACCTATCTCCGTTGCACGGAGGCCGCATCCGATAACATCACCGCGTGCGCCAGGCCTGCCATCGATTGCTACTCAAGCAGACAGGAACGCCCCACCCGTCTTCAAAGAGCATGAAAGAACGCAAAGGGAGGGACGGTGGGGGGCGTTGTGTCGCTAGAGCAGCAACATTGAACTTTGACTTTAAGGGCGCGGTCGCGATCGCTGGCGCGCGCTGTTTTGGCAGGAGTCGCAGACGGCTCGTATACCCGTCTACGTGTTGTGCTCTCTACGCGTACAGACTGCGAAAACGCTTCTCTCCCTGGAGCGGCCACTGATCCTTGATCCGCAAGGCGGCAATACCATCGCCGCGCCATTTTGGAGGTCCGTTCGTACGCGCCGTTCGTGCTGCACGTACATCGGCGTGCACGAGGTGTTCCGGAGGTCTCTAGTCATCCAAGTCGCCGTACGGATCTCGAACACAGCGCGTGCAGGAAGCTTTTCGCGCGTGCGGCGAGTGCGCGGACCTTCAACATGGCGACCCCGCCGCTAGTGCTTCTCGCGGATGACGTCAAGCCTTACTTCATATAACAATACAATTTGTTGGTATCGCATTCACTGCTTCGAGCTTAAGCGAAACTAACAAATTGTATTGTTACACGAAGTAAGGCTAGCAGCTCTTTTGGACCCGATCTCACATAACTAAACAGAACGCTGGTTAATGGGAATATGTCCACTCCAGGTGCTGAAGCGGTTTTCGTGTTGTCAGTTCTTTAAACGCGAAGTAAGCGTAGAGCAAAGCAAGATTACGAGCAGTCTTACCATGCCTCGAGATAGCGCGCGCCAGCGACTGCGCCCTTCGAGCGACGCAGCCTCCCGCCCCACAGAACGAAGCAATGAATGCGATTTCCAAAAAATAATTAGAGCGCGAACACACAGCACATTCACACACGCACACATGCAGGCACCAAACAACGCACCTGGGTGTGTGGGCGTGTGTGAATGTGCCGTGTGTTTGTGCTCTAATTATTTCTTGGAAATCAGCAACCAACTAGCCCAACAACGAGCTCTTTTACTATGAATGCGATACCGTGATTTTATCACTTTTTTTTAACCATCAGCTATTGATCCTGGAAAGCGAGGGGCGGAGGTGTAACATTGTATCTATTCCTATGGTGTTCCCAGATTTCATTCCGCGATGTCCAGGAATAGACGTGACAAACATTCTGGCGGCATGCGTGCAGTTATTAGTGAAAATTGCTTTATTTACGTGCAGTGCGACTCTGGAAACGAGCTATCAGCAGCGTTTCTGGCACGGACGACGTCCGCCGATGAATCGCCGCCACACTTACACGCTACCGATCGGCCAAAACGTCACGAGCCTCTGCGGAGAGCGTGTTTTGCCGTTGGTCCGACTTGCACAACAGAAGCTGCATCGGCACGGAGCATAGGATCGTGGATTACCTACTTGGGACGCACGCGCGACCACTGTTTATTCAGCGGAATAATTCTTGGTACGTGGTTGTGACTTTGTCCGCCCCGAGAACTCGCTGCACATGTTTTTACGCACCAGCGTGGCTATTGCTAGTGATATACGCCCCCCCCCCCCCCCACCCCCACCCCCCAAAAAAAAAAAAAAATTCGAGACTGGCGCAGTTTGGCGCAATTTCCGTTCATATTATCAGGATGGCGCAGTAAATCTGATTTGGCGCACTTTGGCGCAGTTGGCGCAGGAGTGGAATCACTGTGTTCTGTTCTAAGCATAGGGATGATGCCTTTTCAGAGGGGGGGCATTGCCACGCGCGGTTCTTTTACTGTATTCAGTTTCCGCCCACAAAGACTATCAGCAGTACTCGGCGCAGACCGCGCCTTATTGTTCCAGAAGCTTCTCAGCTGTAGTAGATCGTTTTGTTAAGAATGCACGCAAGACGCTAACACTCAAGATTATTCCAGAGCTTGCGCGACGACTAGTGATAAGTGATTTATAAAAGCTGGCGCGTTCCAGCGATGTTCAGTTGATCGACGGCCGACGCTCTGTTCGCCGCTATCAGTGCCAGTGTGTATTGCTGTGATCTGACTTTCCGTTTGCCGGCCACAAGTTCGGCCCAAATAAAGAGTTTCATTTTGGACCTACCGACTGCTGCCTTCGTCGACGTCAGGACCACGTGACAGTATGGAGGAGGGGGGGCTCCGGAATAGCCCCGTAAGCATAAACATTACAGTTGCGGTCTTATAATGGCTCATAAAAAGTAGGGTTTCCCAACTACAGTAGAATCTCGATAATACGAATCTCCAGCGAAGCGAAAATATTCGTACAGCCCGAAATTTCGTATCAACAAAAAAAACTATCAAAATCGGTTTTCAAACTACGACATACGCACAAAACATCTATTTCCATCAAAGGTACTCGCGTATGTCTTTCTGGGACACACGTGAACGGACCAGTAAGGGACGCTGGCTGCCCCGAAAGCACGTGTCAAAGCTTTGCCTTGAGGCCAACTGGAAACTAAGTGCCCAAGTCCGCTCCACCATAGTCATAAGCGAAGATCGACAGGAACGCCGAAATGCTTTGTGCCTTTTTTACAACTCGATTGTCTTTAATCTACAGCTGCGTTAGCAGCGTACCTTCAGAGTTCGTAGTCACTATCGATGATCGCATCGCATTGACCGCAGTTTCGTGCGTGGCAGTTACGCCAAACGGTAGTTCCGTTTTCAATCTGCATGTGCTGGGCGCGCACGTGCCTTCTAAACTAAGTCGTTTGTTGCTATCCATGATCGCATCAGCCGCGGTTTTGTGCGCAGCATTTGCGGAAAGCAGCTTCGCTTTGACTAGGTAAGCGAATTAAGGACGCGTGCGCACTTTCGGAGTTCTGGAAACCTTCTCAATGGTATGGATTCGTAGCCATCCCCCAAAAATATGACAGAAGTCATTCAATTGCCTAAATCTAGCAACTCTGCTAAAATGACGAAGCTGCTGCTGATGATGATAACAAGAGTACGTATTGTCTTCTCGTAGCAGCAGAACGTACCATAATGCCGTTTTCGTGGCCTCCGCGACTCACTACGGCAACGTGCCGGAGCTAATCGCGAAGGCCACGCTGTTTTAATAGATTTTCATCTCTATCGTTAATAAAACATTTTTCATAAAATTTCAGGCAAGATGCGTAAAATCGTAAGCGAGGTCAAAATTCGTACATTTTACGGAAAAATCGGCAGAGTTGGCAGGTATGCTTCCTACAATGATGGATCTGTACCAACTAACCCGATCTACTTGTTTATTCTGTTAGACTGAGACGACCCATTTATTTTAACCATGGAGGCAAAAACTGCTCTTTCTGCACGTGCCCGTGCCTTTCTCAACTTCCTCGTCTACACGATAGCCCCCCCACACTCCTCGATGCTCCATTCCTGGGCATTTCGCAACAGCCAAGTCAAGCGTCTGATAAGGTCCACGAGTTGCCATTGTTACAAATGCAGCTAAAATGTGGCACAGCGGACCTTGAACACCCTGTGCAACAAGCCCATGCACTACTGAGTCCACTCGAGAAAGCAAATGGAGAGACCCAGAATGTTGATGTGCTGCTTGCACAAGGTTTATCTTGCCGCTTCAGGATAACTTCGCAATTAACAGATATCATATACTTCTAGCCTTCAATTAGAGAGCATTTTTTTCTGCTAGACTACATGCAAAACTGACAAAACCCTGTGGGGGGTGCTATCTAGATTATTGCTGCAATTTCGTAGTTGTAAGGTGTACTTAAATCGATATAATATACCTTTGCAGCTACCATGTCATTCAATTTTTATAAAGATTCGTAGTCATATTAACTGCACCTGTGCTCCTGACATGTAATAAAATACTCATGTAATAGATTGGACCAGTAACTAGCCACACAGGCTAATGGTCCAAAAATACTTTTGTAACCACTGTTTGTATTAACCCTTTCAGTCCCAGTGATTCCAATTGGAATCATAAATTATGTAGGTCAGTCAGCAAGCATCTGGTAAAGATAAAGCGTTGTTCTTCCTCAAGAGCCCGTATTTAGCATCTGCCCTACATGTGGTGTCAACATGGTACACACAATACAGCGAGGTCACGTCTGAACGAAGAAATTACAGAAGCGGTCCGTGCTGTTCGCGCATTTCGCTGAGGCAGCGTCTTCTTTCACTGTGCAGAGATAGGGCATTTATTTTAGTTCTGTGCCGGAAATTTGAATTTTGGCTATTGGACATTATGCTATCCTGTCTAAATAACATTTTAAGTAATAAATGAAGTAAAAATTGTGGAAATATTATTAAATAATAATTATTTATTAAATTCATTGTACCATTAATTACTCTTCACTGGAAAGTGTGAGCAAAGATTTTTTCAGTTTTTTCGGACTACCACGATCATGTGCATCTCGAAATGTGAAAACTAGTTGCTTACAATGAAAATAGTTAATTCGGGATTGAAAGGGTTAACTTGATCGAATAAACACTGATTGATTGATTGATTGATCGATCATATCCTATAAAGTCGTTTTTGCCTCATAGCGCTCATGAGTTGAGACTAGGCTTGTGCGAATAGTGAATTTTAGGCTCGAACGGAATTCGAAACGAATATTGATTTTGGTTGAATAATTTCGAATTGAATTCGAATAGTATATATATATATCACATATTATAAAAAAAAAATGGGCATTTTTGTCATGACCCAACTAACCTGCACAATATTTTTTACAAATTGAAAAAAGGCCTGTGCGAATGCCATTCTTTTTGGTTCAAAGGAAGTGTTTGAAAAACAGTAGCAGTACTTGACTTTCGGTAGAATGCGAGTGATAACCTGGAAAATATGTTACGTTTTAAAATTTACTATACTTAGAGCATTTAAGATGGTATAACAAGCTTTTAAACTTAAAAAATGATGAATCGATGTGAGGGTAATGTGTTCATTTAACCTTGAAGTGGGGCTTCGCGACAGTGGATAGGTGTTTTCATGGCTTAGCACCTCTTCACTGCAGTGAAACCACCTTTACAGGTGGTTACTAATATACGTTTGGATAGGTGCTTTCACGGCTTAGCACCCCTCCACTGCAGTGAAACCACCTTTACAGGGGTTACATCCGGACTCGTATACATCTATCCGTTCATTTCGAATACTTCGAAATTTTCAACAATTTAAATTCGAATCGAAGCGAATTCGAATACAGCAACATTCGTTCGAATATTCGCACAAGCCTAGTTGAGACCCTTCATGCACATGGGGGAGGGGGGGGGTTCAATGACCCCCCCCCCTTCCCGATGGGGAACCATGTGCATGCCTATGCCTTCAACCCTGACATCACTTCCAATTAAGACAATTCCAATTACACAACTTTGAATTATCAGGACTCGCATAATCTCAGTACAACACACACGCACACCTTACCTCCTGTGTCCCTGTCATTGAATTTCTCGTTAGTGCTTTAATGTTGCGTATCACCGAGGCCAAGCTGCTCTCTTGATTTAATCTACCCTCCTTGGAGCAGTGCAGGTATATGTTGTGGGCTTATTGAAGTGTTCTGCACCTCCTTTTTAGGCAAGACTGAGCATCACTGCTTCTATTCGTAGTTTTTCTATTATGAAGTCTTGTGTAGTCCCCTAAAAATCGTATAATTGAAGCGCCACCGTAATTACCGCACATACGCTAGATCAATGTGTGTAAAAATCTTGGCAAAGATTTTCTTCTCGCTGCATTCAGAACAAGACTGCCCGGAGCTAAGCGCAGAACTAGCACAGCAGTGACACCACTGAGTCCTGTCAACACTGAAGCTGCGTTTATTCTTGTCTCGACACACTTTCAAAACACTCACATTTGGTCCAAGGCCCCACTTGCGAGGATAAGTGTCCCGCTCCATGACCACACGCTTGATTTTGGCTACAATGCCATGGTCACACGTGGCGATGGTAGACGTCGACATCAGTGCAATACCTGTGCACACAACACAGCAATCGCATATCAAACACTCCTCCTCACACATGCCGGGCAATAAAGCTTCTTATATGATTTCACCTGGCTTAGTACAAGACAGTGGCGCAGATACTAAACAGCGCTTCTGTACAGGAGACTCTCAGTAAACAGAAATCTCTTAACACAATGCATTGCTGCTTATATGGGACAACTGCCTTTTACATGACTGGTTTTGGGTTTGTACTCTGCACTCCAGTTCACCTCATAGCATATGGAACTCCTGTTAAATGGAGCATAATATTTTCCTGGTCCCTTCAGGTTCCATTTAACAAGTCTACTGCAGTGCTAAATATTGAAGCTAGCAATATACGAATGCTCTTTACAGTCATGGGTCAACCACTTGACCTTTCAGCGCAAGATCGTGGCACAGGCAAGAAAAGCTGATGGGGCTCAGCATCGAGCATATGTCTCTACACCATACAGTCTTTCTACAAAATGTAACATTCAACAAACACAGTAAAGTGTTTCCATGCTTACCAAAGCAACCTTCGGGATAGAAACTACAAAGCTAGATAAATTTTTACCATAAAATACTTCCTTGTACACATCATCAGCTCATGCTATGTTCACTGCAGTGAACACAGAATGAGCTCCGACTAATCCATGGCGATAACGATGGGCTGTGATGGGGCCAGTTTCTGTTTGTGAGGACTTTTTCTTATTGCTGCACGCACATAAGGACAGTACATGCTTGCAACTTTAAGGAAAAAGTTATAACACAAATTGTCTTTCCAGAAAAAAAAATTCAGGACCTTACTCTACCAGGAAAATGGGGCCAATTGAAGTTTGGCATGTGTGTGCCCTACCTACTTCTCAATCTATCGCATTGCGCAATGCTCTCTCATAACTTTTTCCTTCGTCTATGCTGGGCATTGGATCTTCATCAATGTGCTTAGCAGCACAACACTCCCACAGGCAGCAATGGTGGTCATGCGTTCATAACCAAGAACAATAAAATGTGAAACGACAAGTAACCTCGATAAAAGATCAGACTGCCATAATAGAGATGGCTGATCGCCGTCAAGTCCAATAAGTAGACTCCCGTTAAGACGAACTCGAAGGGGGCCACGGAAATTTGTTCGTCTTATCAGGAGTTCGGCTTATCAGGAAGTGCCCCCTTAAAGAGACATGCTAACATTCCAAGTGCATCCAAATATGTTTCTTGAAAACACTGAATGGAGTAGGCTTGAAATTGGGTGGAAATAACCAGAAAAAGCATTTATTTGGCTCAACTTGATAAAAACTATGCCTTCCAGCAGAGCATTTACACGAATCTAACGAGCACCCGATTTCGCGGGTTCATAATAATGCTCTTGAATGTATTGCTAACACAGTTTAACAACAAGTCCGTAGCATGACCCCATGTTGGCAATTCGAAAACCATAAAAAAAGGGACAGATAAGCACAATTTTCCTTCAAAGAATGCAAAATTTATTCACCTGGCAGTTCATTTTTTTCGGTGAGCCTGGTTTGTTGGCTCTAATATCACTTCTGTATAAGCCTCGATCGCGTGCCAACAAAGCCAATATACGCTGAGCTGCATAAGAAAGTGCGAGCTTTTCTTCGAGGTCCGCATATTTTCCTGTTTTCGGCTCGTAGTAACGTTTCCTGATCGACATGCAGCTGAAGATCTCCGTTCGCGCTACTCACGGTCACAAGCCTCCGGCACACGAAAAAGATACAACTCAGCTGTATTCGGTGTGCAAAATAACCATCCTTTGTCGTGAGCTTTCATAATGGAAATGACACATCACAATTTGCACTTTACTGGGAAAAGATACGAGGCGCACAGGCCCTATGCGAAACAACGCGTACTGCACCCAACATGTGCTCGGTCGCCATTGTGGGAGGGCGATGACAATGCACCTGACCCCTCTGACGGGAGTGCTAACGTCCGCAAACGTGGTTTCGGTTTCGTATGCGATTGTCAGGCACAGGAAATTTTTGTTCTCGTTGTCGCTTTTGTTTGGCTCCCCCCCCCCCCCCCCCATTCATTTTCGCCTCTGTAAACAGCCGATGAGAAACCCTCGTAAGGGGCCCAAGGTTTTGTGTTCTGCTTTTCTCAGTTGAGCTCTAACGGGGGAACCAAAGAACGTGGGGAGAATACAAAAGGACGCAAAGGCTTGGGCCCCCCCCAGCCATTGCGTCCCCAACTTTTTGTTGCTTTCTTTGCTGATAAAGCCGGCACTTTCCCCCACCCGCATGCTGGGGGTGAGCTGCCGCCTTTATGAGCTGGTATGCGCTGCCTTTCTTTTCCGCTTATCTCGCTCCCCTCCCTCCGCGTCGCGATTCGCTTTGGGTCTTTGCGCCAGGAAGCGCTTTTTTTTTTTTTTTTTGCTTTCTCCCGTTCGCCTGAAGCCCCACCAAGACTGCAATGTTCCTTGCGCAGAATCGCCAGCATTGTCGGTCACTGCGAAAGTTCGTCTTATCCGAAGATACCTGTTCGGCGGTTCGTCTTAAGCGGATTTTTTTTGCATTGAGTCTATGGGAAACCAAACAAATGTTCCCATGTTGTTCGGCATAAGCGAGGATTCGTCTTAACCGAATTCGTCTTAACCGAGTTCGTCTTAACGGGAGTTCACTGTAATTCAAAAACTGGCTGATCACTAACAAGTATCAATTATTGGAAAACAGCACACACAAATACGCATCTGACCAGTGCACCTAAAAGGGCCACAATGTTTTTCGTTTGCGGGCTCAGAGTTTTTCATATACAACATCGTCGTTGCCACCAAAATCCGCAACTCATGCCAAGCTCCGCTTCAAAAGGTGCGCATAAGAATTCGGTAAAAATGTCAACAATTTCCTTGGCGACCAGGAAATGCTAGGCACTGTCCACCCTATTGTGACCAAAGAGTGATAAAGGCACCCACCAAGACAGATGGCTTCGCCCTTAGTGGTGATCACAACGACCTCCTCGTTGATCTCAATGCCATCCTCGTAGCGCAGCACTCCAGGCAGCATTACCTTGGCACCATAGCACACTGCATTCACCTGCACAGCAAAAGTTTCATTTTCTTTCTGTCGTTGGAATGGAGGCCTTTGTAGTTTTGCTACTGAATTTTCATGGTCGTGTTCCAACTAACGTGGGTGGAAAGTCCACATGTTAGCACACAAGACCGCTGTTGAAACTGCGACTGGCAGCCAGCCGCTTCACTATTCCTACGTCTGGCCCATTGACGTGGGCTCGATGTGCCACATGCAGCAATGTGGCATTTGGGGTGTCCTGTCTTTGCAGTGCACTTCTTGGAGCTACTGGCCAGGAACCACCTCACTCATTCCACAATTTATGCATACCTGCCAACCTGGTGACACAGAAATTAGTAAAACCTTCGGAGCAAGGTGGGGGGGGGGAGGGGGGTTGAGGTCGAGGGATTTACTTTTTACACCTTCTTTAACGACAAGCTTGATCATGTTTTTGCAGCGAATAATCAGAGAATCAGAGCAACAACTCAATCGCTGTGACTGTGCAAAAGACTTGCCAAGCTTAGCTGGTTGTCCGCGTTTTGCACATATCCCTGGTGTTCTTTCGAAGCAATGTGGACCTTGATGTTGGGCTTGCCACCATGTGATATGTTCACGTCACAGACACAGGTGGTGCAAAAACCAAACTGCTCCCCTTTCTTCAACGGCACGAAGCATGGCAATTCCGTCGTGTACGCATAACTGCTAAGTTCAAAGAATTTGAATCCGGGAGATTTCGGAAACAAGGGGGGAGGGGTGGCGGTAGGCCCCGCAGATTCACCTCTTCCACCCCCTCCTTATTTTTTCCCCCGGAAAAACGGCTCCGAAAAAAGGAAGGGGGGGGGGGGGGCTCCCGAACAGCCCCGTAAGCGTAAACATTGGCGTTGCAGTCCTATAATGGCTCATAAACAATAGGGTTTCCCAACTACACTAGAATCTCGATGATACGAATCTCCAGCGGAGCGAAAATATTTGTATCGCCCGAAATTTCGTATCATCAAAGAACTATCAAAATCGGTTTTCAAGCTCAGTGGTGCCACTCACGAACTGAGATTTGGAGCATTTTTTGGAGCAGGAAAATCTTAGTTTTGGAGCACCTAAATATGAATTTCGGAGCACTTTGGAGCAACTGCACGCAAACTGCTAACGACTTTAAGAGATTTCGAACACTTAGATTGACAAACATCATTCAAAATAATACTGGCATGCTCTAAAACAATACTGCTGTGCCTCTGAATACAAAAGCTGATAACTAAATTTGTATATTTTTAGTTGAAATGAGAACAACCAACCTAGGCACAAATGGCCTACACATTTATTTCAAATAATACATTTGAGGAGCTGCTGAGACCATGGCCTCTCACATCTTTTGAATTTTGGGGGCGAAGCTCCTTACACTGTGGCTCAGTCCCTCTGTTGTCGTTGTCGTAGCCACGCCAGCTGCTTCTCGCAATGTTCACTAGATGGCGCTGCTACCCCCGGCTGGGCTGCTTCTCACAATGTTGACTAGATGGCGCTGCGCTGTGACAGTACGTAGGGTGCCTCGATGCGCTCGTTCGCCTCCGCTCCGTTCAGGGTGGAGACAAGCGCGTCGTCTGCTACAGCGGTCGCCATTACTGATCCCAATCGTCAATGCGCGCACTGCCAGTGCGCGTATTCGCAGCCTTTGCTCACGAGTAAAGACACTTTGGGCTGGACTTGCCTTCGCAAACGCATAATCATTCACGGATGTTGCTAGTTATAGGTTTGTAGGCACTTATCACAGCAAGTAATCGAATTTTTCGCGCCTAAATGTGTTGCAGGACGTAATGACCCTCACCGCCGGCGCGGCCGCTGGCTGCGGCTGAGTGGTGCACAGCTGCTTTGGATCACTGAGAGCTGGAGGCATCACTATTCACTTCTATACTTTGCGGGTGTATATGTTCGTTTATTTATTTATTTATTTATTTTTACACCGCATACACACAGCATTTCCCAACATGTATCAGCAGTGATAAATTTGCTGACGTGAGAACCCTAAGGTTTAAATTACTCGCTGTTTAGCTAAATCTTAAAGTGAATAGAATTCGCGCGCAGGTTCCGAGGCTGCTGTTTTATGTGACCAATTGCCGGATATATTCGTCCTCATGTCTTCCTAGTGAATGCCTATTTAAAATACGGCTGTATTTCCCATTTCGAGAAAATACCAGCGAAAATGCGGTAAGCATCACAATGTCGTTTAGCGATCGCAGCGTAAACGACTCTACTCTGTGATGCTTCAGTTTTTAGGAGCGAAGCTCCTTAGGCTCTCACGATGTCCGTTGTCACCGTTGGACCGAAACACAGCTGCTACATATACCGTACAAAGAGCGTTGATAGCGCGCATATGATTTAAAAATAGACCGTACTCTGTCCATCCGTCCGTGCATATATCCGTCCGTGCATATATCCGTCCATTTGTCCGGGCGTCCATCCGTGCATCTGTCCGTCCCCCGTCCGTCCATCTGTCTGTCCGTACGTCCGCGTATCTATCCGTGCGTCCATCCCTCCGTACGTCCGTGGATCCGTCCGTCCGTCCATCTGTGCGTGCGTCTGTCCATATCTGTGTCCGTCCTTTATACTAGTCGGCGACTTCAACGTAGACAATATGGACCTTAGGACCTAGCTTCGCTCCGTCATCAGCATTCACTTCGTGGATCTGCAGCCATTTTTTTCAGCGCCACAAATTCCGCGTTGAAATTAATGACCGTGTATGGTACACAAAAAGCGTTCCTTCAGGGAGGTAATTCTGGAAAATTATTCCACCGGATAACGAAAAAAAATTTTTTTTTTCTATTTGTCGTTCTTGTTCCGCAAGAAAACACAACTCTGAGTGAATAGTTGCAGTTCATTACAGACGCGACAATATTCATAATCACACGTTCATGCATCAAAAAAAAAAAAGAAGAAGAAGAAGGAGATGCCCGTGACAGCGAAAGTACGATTTCCAAGCACACCCCAAAAACAACGCCAAATTTATGAGAACGGCTCACAACGTTCGAGGCACCAACACGCAGTCAAAACCACACCCATAACTTGTAATGGCGTTGCTAATAATATACATGCCGTTTTAAAAATCATCCCAAAAGTACCCGACGTGCTTGCAATACTCACGCTGCATAGACGAGAGGCACTCGTCGGCTGCCACTTGTCAAGCTTTATTATCATTGTCCATAAAAGTATTATTTTAGGATCCCTTGGGAAAGAAAACATCTTCCATCCATTCCTAGAATGGTTCGTGCACTGTGGCACGCAACATCCAGTCATCTTGAGGGACTCGCGACGAATCAGACGGGCAACAAGGCGGCAAGCGCCGCGTGCACGCTTAAAAAGAGCGCGGCGTGGGGGTAAAACATGGCGGACGCACGAGGCGAGGCGGCGTCGACCCTTTCAAAGAATGGCCACACTCTAAGCGGGGGCGCGCGCATCGAGGCACTCTAACAGTACGTGAATTGATCACTAGATGGCGCTGCGGCGCTCGCTCCATTCCGATGCGTAGGAGACGGCTCCGCTGCGTGCTCTAGTGTGATACGAGACCGCTGGATGGCGCGGCAACGCTAGAATCTCATTGGATGGAGGCGCATTGCGCTCATTGAATCGGAGACCGCCTGAGGCGCGGCGGCGCTCGCTCCACCCCCGATGCGGGAGACCCCTCTTTCGCTCGGCAGTCAACGCGCAATGAGCGACGAAGACAAGGCGGCGGAGCGGAGGGCTCAGAAAGCGGCTGCAGCGCGGGCTCGCCATGAGAGCCCGCGAAGCTGAAGCGGCACGGAAGCGTCAGCAAGAGGATCCAGAGACGGTGAGGGCTCTCGCTGTCGAAGCGGCACGGAAGCGCTGGCAAGCGGATCCTGAGCTGAAAGCCCGCGAAGCCGAAGCGGCACGGAAGAGCCGGCGAGAGGACCTCGAGCTGAGAGCCCGCGAAGCGGCGGCGAAACGTGCACACAGGCATGTTTCGGAGGAACCTCCAGAGCTTCGCCCACTCATCATCATTCACTCCGTGGATATGCTGTGATTTTTTTTTAATTCACCGCTGCTAGCTTCGCGATATTTTCAGACAAGCTACACCTCGCGACAACTTTCTGTGGCAGCACAGCCAAAGCTACGTGGGCGGAGCTTCTGCACATGTGTTACTACGCCAACTAGTCCGTGTGCGGGTGATTTTGGTTTCGGTTTCGCAAGTGCGTCCAACATGACGGGTTCACTGTTAAAGGGAACAGCTGCGTGC
The DNA here is from genome assembly GCA_030522465.1 of Rhipicephalus appendiculatus. Lineage (NCBI taxonomy): Eukaryota > Metazoa > Arthropoda > Arachnida > Ixodida > Ixodidae > Rhipicephalus > Rhipicephalus appendiculatus. The sequence continues at coordinate 31,174 of JALIZH010024364.1, forward strand.
ACAGCATGTTTGGTTTTCGCTATCTTACAGAAGCATAGTGGCTTAGATATGCATAAGACTACTGGTGGCTGACAGTTCTGATTTCCCTTGACAGACTAGTGACATGCATCAAGATTGTTTCCTTGTCCACTTGCTGTTAGAGGGCCAGCAATATTAAGGCGAAAGCCTTTAATGTCTCATGCTCACGTCCGTCCGGTGGTGGTGGTGGTGGTGGTGTGCGTCCTGACCACCCTTACTGCGCATGTGCCATCCCTCCCCACGCACCTCCTCTCCTACGCTCCCCCCTCTCTCTCCTCTAGGTATCCCTCCCGCCCGCGGCGTTTACACACCCATTGCGCATGCGCGTCCCCTCCCCCCCTCTCTCTCCTACGCTCCCCACTCTCTCCTCTAGGCATCCCTCCCGCGGCGTTTACATCCCCATTGCACATGCGCGTCCCCTGCCCCTCTCTCCTCTCCTACGCTTCCCCCTCTCTCTCCTCTAGGCATCCCTGCCCGCGGCGTCCACACCCACACTGTGCATGCGCGTCCCTTCCCCCCATCTCTCTCCTCTAGGCATCCCTCCCGCGGCGTTTACACCACCAATGCGCATGCGCGTCTCCTTCCCCCCTCTCTCCTCTCCTACGCTCCACCTCTCTCGCCTCGAAACGCCGATGCAGGCAGCGTCTGCTAGCGAGTTTCTTGATTGAAAAAAACCGACTGCTCGCGCTGTACAACCGTTCAACGCCGACGCAGGCAGCGTCTGCTAGCGAGTTTCTTGACTGAAAAACTGGCAGTTCCATGTAAGAATACAACCGATGAGCGAAGCTCCTTAGAAATGGAACGCACGCGGCGTTCTGCGCTCGCGGCGTTTCATTGTCCAGGCAACGGACCAAGCACTGGGTGAACGACAGGGTAAAGCGATGGTTTCGCGCGTTCGCCGGTTTGAGGGGAGATGGCAGATGCGAAGAGATGACTAATCTGCCTCCGTTTCGCATGCGTTCGTATTCTCGCGCTTTGGGCATTGTACAGACGCCATCCGCGTTCCAGCGCTCATAAAGCTCATTTATACTGCAACGTGAGGGGGAGACGCCACAGCTGGCACCGTGCCAAAGAGCTTCAACGGCGACGGCGCGGTGCCGGCCTAAGGAGCTTCGCTCCTAAAAAACCGACTGCTCACGCTGCACAACCGTTCACTGGCCACCCCGTATATATAGGCACTGGATCTTGACCTGCAAGGTAGTGCCGGTGGGAGATTTCTTCTGTGCGTTGTCGAACGATAAAAATTCGCAGCGTGCGCGTTAACTAAAAGCGGACTGCGGGTCTCTGTGTCCAGTCCGAGTCTTCTGTCCCTCATTGCCCATTAGCAGCGATTGGCATGTTCTAGTAGGAAACACCGGTCCATCACTGCGTGATTGCGCCTCCCTAGATTTCTCTCCTGCGCAACGCCGCGATGAGCGCCAGCGTCAACGCTGCCGCCAGTGTAAGCGTTAGCGCCCGCTGCTTCGCATCTAGCGCCCGCTGCTTCGCATCTACACATGGTTCCCTTTAGCGGGAGATGGTGTAATTTTAAGGCGAAAGCCTTTAATGTCTCATGCTCACGTCCGTCCGGTGTCCGTCCGTCCGGCGTCCGTCCGTCCATGTCCGTCCGTCCATCCGAGCTCTGGCACGGAGCCAGGTGGCCGCCGGGATGCGCAAACGGACGCCGGTCGCGTCGCTGTGCTCAGCGTTTGTAATCATTCTGACCGACACCGTCTCAATGGACTCAGGCGTTCACTGAATACACTTTCGAATTTACAAAGGGTCCGTCATTTTAAGCGCTGCAACGCGGACGGCGTTTGCACGATGCACAAAGCACGAGAAAATACTAACGCATGCGAACGGAGGAAGATTAGTCTCGCGTCTCGCTGCGATTCGCGGTAAAAAATTTAAAAAAAAACACGCACACATTCGGTTTACGTGTTATCCCACTGAGAGTGAAAAAGAAAAAAAAAACATCGCATAGTCAGTGGAATGGCCACGCGCTTTCGCCGAACACACTTTGGAATGTACAGTGTCCTTCAATTTTTGATGGTGTTCATTCAAGTGTTCCCTTTAACAGTGGACCGTACTGTACGTTTTCGCACGAACATCCAAGGTTTATGATGTTATTTTCGAAATAGTGCATTAAAATATAGGTTATATGTAGCTTTACTCGAAGATCGACAGAAACGCCGAAATGCTTCGTGCCTTTTTGACTTTATTGTCTTTAATCTACGGCTGCGTTAGCAGCATACCTTCGGAGCTCGTAGTCACTATCGATGATTGCGTTGCACCGACCGCAGTTTCGTGCGTGGCAGTTACGCCAAACGGTAGTTCCGTTTTCAATCTGCATGTGCTGGCCGCGCACGTGCCTTCTAAACTAAGTCGTTTGTTGCTATCCATGATCGCATCTGCCGCGGTTTTGTGCGCAGCATTTGCGGAAAGGAGCTTCGCTTTGACTAGGTAAGCGAAGTAAGGACGCGTGCGCACTTTCGGAGTTCTGGAAACCTTCTCAATGGTATGGATTCGTGGCCATCCCCGAAAAAGACGACAGAAGTCATTCAATTGCTTAAATCTAGCAACTCTGCTAAAATGACGACGCTGCTGCTGAGAATGATAACAAGAGTACGTATTGTCCTCGCGTAGCAGCGGAACGTACCATAATGCCGTTTTCGTGGCCTCCGCGACTCACTACGGCAACGTGCCGGGAGCTAATCGCGAAGGCCACGCTGTTTTAATAGATTTTCATCTTTATCGGAAATAAAATATTTTCCGTACAATTTCAGGCAAGATTCATAAAATCGTAAGCTATCTGGAAGTTGCGTCGTCCCGCCGATAGGTATCCGCTGCGGTTAGCGAACCGATGGGCGCGCGCCGTTGTTACTTGATCTGGTCGATCGTGTCACGCGAGTGTCCTGACCTAATGAGTATAAATTACACCGCAGTTTAGGATTCAGGTCTGTGCACCTGGATTGATTGATGACGCAAACTGCAGGTGGCCAACGTGGATTCCATTTCTCGCTGAAATTAGTGCAACTGAGAAAATATTGAGGCTGGTCGGGCATTTTGGCGCCGCGTGGCGCAATTTCACCAAATTTCATGGTTTTGGCTCAGCTGGGCGCAAAAATTCGGCATTGTATCAAATTGGAGCAATTGGCGCAGCTGTTGCACCACTGTAATAATACGTACACTAGAGGGAACTCTGGCGCTAGTGTCTATGGGAGTAGCAAAGCATGGTGCGCTTCAGACTGATGGGTGGTACACGGATTTGTCTAAGCTTCGTTCTTTCGGCTCCGTTTGGCTCCGCGAGGCCTGGAGCCTCTTTGTCGCAAGACCAAGTTCAGCAGTTTCCAAGTTCACCACCTTAACCTTTTAGGCTCACCAATTCGAATCGGCTTACGAAGTTTGGTGCGTTTTTTTCATCCGAAACAAAACCAAAAACGCAACAATAACCCAAGCCACAAGTGCATTTGAAGCCCGCAATCACACACACACACACACACACACACACACACACACACACACACACACACACACACACACACACACACACACACACACACACACACACACACACACACACACACACACACACACACACACACACACACACACACACACACACACACACACACACACATGCATACCCGTATTTACATGCATAATAGGCACCCTTTCTTTCCAGAAAATCTGGCTCCAAGTTCGGGGTGCACCTATTACGCAGGGTAAAATTTCAGAAAATTTTACTTCAGACTACAGCATAGATCGCTGATAACGTAAGTCGCCAAAGTCACGAATATTAGCACTACAGTGGAAACAACCTTCTTCATAGGCCACACTAGCGCAAAAAGTGTTGAACATGCAGTCTCGCGTGTCCGAGAATCGAGGCATGCGATGCGGTGTGCTTCCAAGCATTCAAATTTCCAATTAACATCGAAAGACCTGCGTCGCCAACAAAATGAATGTGGAAAAAAAAGAAACTACGAAATAGAAGCGCCATCGCGGAATTTCGCCGATTACGTTTTAGGCCACTATAGATTATGTGCATTATCACAACCGAAATTTTGTGCGCTGAACGGTGCACGATTGTTCGATATCACGGGGCTCGCGCCCTATATCCAAGACATCGAATCGCGAACCACCATTCCAGTGTTACAAGCGCCACTCATGCCCCCTTTCCTTCAAGTAGAGCCACCGCAAAGAGTTACATTGATTCCGTACAAACCGCAACTTTGATCGCCCGCGACCGCCACCGAATAGCAACCAACGCTGATTAGGCCTAGCCTACCGTTCGGCATGTTCTTGCGAAAAGTTGTACAAGACAACATGATGATTGGCCGTCGAAAAGATCGCCCCTCAAGCACCGACCCATGAGCAGCGTGTGATACGATGTTTAGGTTCGCGGCCGGGAAATCAACGGCGACAAAAGTGCGCCGAGCTTGTGCAAGTCTGCGTAGTGACAGCAAAGGCGAAAGCTCGCGTCGGAAAGCCGAAAAGCTTCTAAATTTGCGGACGAGGTAGCAAACGCGATAACGACGACACTTTTCCTGACAGGAAACTCAAAGCCGCACTTGATGAGGCCGCGATCGCACGTTCCATGCGGGGCGCACGTAACACGGGTTGGTCATCTTTTCCCCCACGGCTTGTCATCCACATTGTTGTTGATCTCACGCACGCTGCTTACGATGACTTTTCGGTCATTTCACGGATGGATGTGTGGCAGCCTACTCTTCCTTCATCGCTGTGCGACTGCGCACAATGTCGCAAACGTGGGTCCCGAACATGGGTCCCTATAAGAGAAACTTCATGTGCACGAGCAAAACTACTTATGTATGGCAGCCCCCAGAACAGCAAACGTGATGTCGATCCGCCAGTGCG
>JALIZH010024365.1:0-45000 GCA_030522465.1 Rhipicephalus appendiculatus
ATCTCTCTTAGTTCTTTCTTTCTTTTTTTTTTTTTATATGACTCCAAACGGAATACTTCGAATGGTGGCACTCCTAAAAACGTGGTGCTTTAGCCGGCGCCGTGGCTTAGTTGGTTAAAGCGCGCCTGTCTAGTAAACAGGAGATCGTGAGTTCGAATCTCACCGGTGCCTCGAGACATCTCTCTTAGTTCTTTCTTTTGTTTTTTTTTATGAGACTCCAAACGGAATACTCCGAATGGTGGCACTCCTAAAACGTGGTGCTTTAGCCGGCGCCGTGGCTTAGTTGGTTAAAGCGCCTGTCTAGTAAATAGGAGATCGTGAGTTGGAATCTCACCGGTGCCTCGAGACATCTCTCTTAGTTCTTTCTTTTGTTTTTTTATATGACTCCAAACGGAATACTCCGAATGGTGGCACTCCTAAAACGTGGTGCTTTAGCCGGCGCCGTGGCTTAGCTTGGATTCCACTTCCGGCCGCGCTAGCGAAAGGACGTGTTATCATGTGCTCCGACGGAGCGGCGATTGCGGCCACGCTTGGCCGCGGAAACAGGTTTTCGGCAACGGATAGCGAGTACCAGGTTGTTCTGCCTAGTTTGCCTACAGGTCGGTTGGTTTTAAATACAGTGTTTTTGCACGCGGACGTAAGCGCTCGCCCATACAAGATTGAAGATTTTCAGACGCTCTGGCTCAGCGCTCGATACTACCCGAGGTTATCGCCTTGGGGGCGTATCGCATGAGCCACGTGTGGGCGGTCACTTTGAAGGACTCGGAGTCAATGAAGAAGTTGGTCAACGTTGGTGAACTGCAAGTTAAAGGCAAGCGCTGCATTGTCATCGACCCGGCGAACAGGGACATTCGAATGAAGGTGCACTGGCTCCTTCATAGCGTGCCTGACGAGGACGTACGACTAGCCTTCGCGCCGTTCGGCAAGGTCACGGACGTCGTCAGGGAGCGGTGGCGTGCCAAGGGAGTGGCAGACAAGGTATCCACAACAAGAGTCGTGACCCCCTCAAGATGAACGCCGGGGTGAAAATTGACGACCTTCCACACCAGCTAAGTGTCGCGGGCGAACTCGCACTTGTTGTTGTGCCGGGTAGGGGCTCCGCCTCTGCCTTCGCTGCCGTGGCACGGGCCATATCCGCCGTGAGTGCCGCATTCCAAGGTGTGGTGTTTGCCGGCGTTTCGGTCACGAAGACAACCAGTGTCAGCGAACGTACGCCAGCGTTACAGCACCAGGGAGCAGCGAGGACTCGGCCGACCTTCTGGTCGATGAGGCGGACGCGGAGGAGGCGGCGGCTCCCGACAAGCGCCAGTGTGGGTGCACCGTCAACGTCGTCCTCTCCTCCGCCAGGTCAACGCGAGAAGCAACTTCTCGCACCACCTGTAAAGGAGCCCGAACAAGCCCCTGCTCGAGCCACTGAGACCACGTCTACAAGCAAGGCTGCGTCATCGGACCCTGTGTCTCGGGCGAGCGTGAATCAACCAGCGGATGAGTGCATGGACGTTACACAAGAATCAGCTTGGCGCGACGGCCGGAAACGGCCGCATGAACAGACTTCGAGCAGCGAGCCTCGTCAGGACGACGGTGCTGGGGACGAGCCACCGACAAAATCGTCAGGTGTGAGGCGCTTCCCCTTTCAAAGCACGGCCGAACATTCCGAGCGAACAACGGCGGTCGGCGGGCAACCCGCCCACGTAGTTATAGTGGCTATCGGGCAAGGGATAGGGGGGGGGGAGGAGGGGGGTGTTACTATTACTTTCTTCTTTTTTCTCGTGTGTGCTGCCTTTTGTGTTGCTTTCAAAGAGGCTCTCTATTTCTTCATTTCCTCTGGTACCGCTGAGAGTAACATTTATCTTTATCCGATATGGCTATGAAATTTGAAACTGGGTTACGTGTAGCAACACTAAACGTACGAGGGCTTGGCGCTAGAAGGCGACAGTGTCAAGTAAGCCGCCTACTACTTGATCACGACCTGCACTTAGTAGCAGTCCAGGAAACGAAGATAGAGAGCCAGGAAGCAACTGACCGGATGGTGTCCCTTTTTCGCTCTCACTTCGACGTATGTGTTTGTCACGCGGTTGGAAGTTCGGGCGGGTGCGCCCTTTTCGTACGTAACAACTTAGGTATATGCGTACAAACGGTTGTATCGTGCGAAAGTGGACGCCTCTTGGTCGTTGATTTCAGCCTTTCTGGTTTATGTTACCGCGCGATCTGCGCGTATGCACCAAACGTGGAAACAGAGCGCAAAACATTTTTCGAATGCTTCAAAACGCATTTAAATTGTGATAAAACTGTATTGCTTTTGGGCGACTTCAATTGCGTCTGTTCGGCCGAAGATCGCTCTAAGAAATCTCGAGTAAGTGATAAGAGTGCCGAATTGCTATCCGAGATAGTGCATGATAATGGCTTAGAAGACGTGGGCAGCGTTTATTCCAGTGGCGTTCGTCCAACGTACACCCATTTTCAACGTGACAGCCACGCCAGACTGGACAGGATATATGTATCAGCCGAACTTCTTCTCTTGTGCACATCTTACGACGTCACGCCCGTTTCTTTCAGTGACCACTGTTTAGTCATCGCCGGGTTTGGGAAAAGGCAGGTGAAAAGATGTTTAAATTGGAACCTTTGGAAATTTAATGTTAAACTACTCGATGACGAGCACTTTGTAAACGTAGTAGCAGAAGAATTAGAGAAGCTACTCGATGCGCCGTCAATCAGCTTGGCAGCTGAATGGGAAGAATTTAAACAGAGAGTTAAAATAAAGGCGATGGAAAGAAGTAGCATTCTCAAGTATGAACAGAACCATACTGAGCGAATGTTGCGAGAGCAACTTGAATTTTTGAGTAGTATGGAAAGCAACCAACCTGGTATTTTTAGCAAGGAATTAAGAGACGTGAAATGTCAGCTGGAGGAAATCGATGCCGAAAAGTACAAAGCAGCGGTCATACGGGCGAGAGCCGAAAAACTATGGGTCGGGGAAAGGCCAACGAAACGCGCCTTATCGGACGAAAAAAGATACGCGTGCCAGAATGAAATCCGTCAGATAGCTAATGGCGATGAAATCACGTCTGACAGCAAGGTTATCAAGCGTGTGATAGCCGAGCATTTCGGTAACCTGTTAGGCCACCAACGGGACCTCGTAGAAGGCTTCCAGGAGGAATTCCTCCGATTTATGCCGAAGCTTGATGATGACGTTAAGGCACGTCTCGAATGCCAGATCAGTCTACGTGAAATTGAAGACGCTATCGACGAGTTAACCCCGGGTAAAGCACCTGGGCCCGATGGCCTTGGTGCAGCTTTTTATAAAACCTTTAAGAGCATGGTCGCTCAGATCCTGCTCAGAGTTTTCGTCGAAGCGTACGATCTGAAACGTGTACCGGTATCTTTCACAACGTCGCACGTTGTGCTCATCCCCGAAAAAGTGACGATCCCGAAAAACGCCTATCTGCAGCTTCTTATCGTCCAATTAGTCTTACCAACGTCGACTACAAGATTTTCATGAAGGTATTAGCGAAAAGACTGCAAGGGGTCATAACGACTTTGGTGGGCCCACACCAGACATGCGGCATCAAAGGTCGCAGTATCGCGACAAATGTACACGTCGCACGAAGTGTGCTCGAATGCTGTGACGCACTAGGCGAGCATGTGGCGATGATGCAGTTTGACCTAGCAAAAGCATTTGACCGCGTCTCACACCTGATCCTTTTCAATATATTAGAACATTCCAATGTTGGCCATATAATTCTTGAAGGCGTTAGGATGGCGTATAGTAACTGCACTACGCGCATTATAGTTAATGGCGAGCTGACAGACAGCATAGGCGTACGCTCATCAGTAAGGCAAGGATGCCCTTTGTCACCCTTATTGTTCGCAGTTTACCTCGAGCCACTATGTCTCTCCATCATTCACAGCGAACTTATTTCAGGCTTTAGGCTACACGCAGCACATGTAAAAATACTGGCCTACGCAGATGACATCGCCGTCTTCTGCTCAGACAGAGATAGTATTAGACATGCCGCGACTATGTTTGAAAGGTTCTGCGAGCGCACTGGTGCCCAGATCAACTGGGATAAGAGCTATGGTTTTTGGCATGGCGACTGGGACGCAACGCCGGAGCACTTCTCGCGTTTACGCTGGTCGACAGTTCCAACGCAGTACCTCGGCGTGCCGCTCGATAGTTACCGCGATCCTGATGTGTACTGGTCTGAGCAAGTGCGAAGTACGAAAGAAAAAACTGCAGCATGGCAAGGCAGGCAACTGTCCATATTTTCACGGGCCACTGTCTGTAACCAGTTTCTCGTCTCAAAGTTCTGGTATGTCATGAGTGTGTTGTGTGCTTCACGCGTAAATATTCAGAGAATTCACCGGGTCTTTGCGGTTTTCATTTGGGCGTCCACCTGGGAGCGGACCAGTCGTATGAATTTGTTTCGCTCAGTCAAGCTTGGTGGGCTTGGTTTAGCTCACTTGTTTCTGCGACAGCTCGTATCGCGTTTTATTTTTTTACGTGACCAAAATGACCCTTTTCTCCGCACTCTCATGCAAGCGAGGCTGCAGAGACTGCTTCCTGGATTTATTGTGGCGTCATGTGAAAATATACGTGGGCCTGTTACCGGGTATCTGCGAGAGGTGATCGCTTCGTATAGGATGCTGAGCGCTCGTTTCACTCAAGAGTATTTGTGCAAGGTTAACAAGAAACAATTGTATAAGGATCTTGTTGAGAGTGTGCTACCAGTGCCTTTGTACCGTTTTCCACACCTTGGAGGCCCAGGACAGGATGTTTTAAGAAGAGTAAAGAAAATGCCGGTACCACCATCAGTTAAAACTTTCTTCTTTAAATTGCACACGAACACGCTTCCTGTTAAAACATGGCTTAGCGAAAAAGGTTTTTTTCATACCCTGGACAACCAATTGTTACCTATGTAAAAAACCAGAGACGATAGAACATGTATTTTTAGACTGTTGGGATCCCATTTTCTACTGGGATGTGCTACAGCGTACTTTAAAGAAAGAGTTACCTCTAGACCCATATGGAATACGCTTCTTGCCGGTAAACACATCTGAGGACACTCCATATGATTTAATAATGCTCCTGGGACTCCACGCCGTGTGGAGAACGAAAATGGAATTCGAACATGTCCAACAGGTTGTTCGTCCAGTTCATGACCACTTTATTGAAAGTGTGGTGCGTCTGAGGGAGGTGTATCGCACGCTCCCTGACCCACCAGTATGGATTTCAGTGCTCGATGAATTGATCTGTATGAAAAAATTTTAATCTCGTGTCGGCCAAAGCCTGGCCAACGCGTTTTATGTATGTGAAAGTCGGGAATAAAGAAAAAAAAAAAAAAAGCCGTGGCTTAGTTGGTTAAAGCGCCTATCTAGTAAACAGGAGATCGTGAGTTCGAATCTCACCGGTGCCTCGAGACATCTCTCTTAGTTCTTTCTTTTGTTTGTTTTTTTATGAGACTCCAAACGGAATACTTCGAATGGTGGCACTCCTAAAACGTGGTGCTTTAGCCGGCGCCGTGGCTTAGTTGGTTAAAGCGCCTGTCTAGTAAACAGGAGATCGTGAGTTCGAATCTCACCGGTGCCTCGAGACATCTCTCTTAGTTCTTTCTTTTGTTTTTTTTTATGAGACTCCAAACGGAATACTCCGAATGGTGGCACTCCTAAAACGTGGTGCTTTAGCCGGCGCCGTGGCTTAGTTGGTTAAAGCGCCTGTCTTGTAAACAGGAGATCGTGAGTTCGAATCTCACCGGTGCCTCGAGACATCTCTCTTAGTTCTTTCTTTTGTTTTTTTATATGACTCCAAACGGAATACTCCGAATGGTGGCACTCCTAAAACGTGGTGCTTTCGCCGGCGCCGTGGCTAAGTTGGTTAAAGCGCCTGTCTAGTAAACAGGAAATCTTGAGTTCGAATCTCCCCGGTGCCTCGAGACATTCCTCTTAGTTCTGTTTTTTTTTTTTTGCGACGCGGTGCTCGACTCCGCGTACCGCGTCGGCCCGACGATCACAATTATATCAGCGCCATCTATCCTCTTTAATCGTCAACTATACGAAAACCACTAACGCCAACTAGTGATATTATTTCCAAGGACGTATACACACAACGCCATCTAGTGAGCAATTCCTAAAACTAGAGCTGGCTAAATACATACTCCTACTACTACTACTACTACAGAGGAGGGAACGACACACACCCTGAGGAGCTTCGCCCCTAAAAAAGTCACATTTACGCCTCTATGGCGAAGCAATGAATGCGATAGCAAGAAGTTGGAATGTTACACGACGAACGACAGGGAGGAGGAAAACACTTTATTGGGCGAGTGAGTCGAAATTTTCAGCGCGGCTCTGCAGCAGAAAGAAGGACGCTCGAAAGAACGCATAGTTATACACAGGACAAGCGTGAACTAACAACTGTCATGGTTGTCACGTCTTTGTAATTGAGCAACGCGCTGCTAGTGTCCACAATGCAGAAGCCGACGCTGTTTCATATTTGTTTTTCTTTTTAACTTCGGCACGTTAAATGACTCCTCTGCGTCTCCAGCCACGCGGTGGCGTAGGACGCCAGTGTTCCCGGTGTTCTTTTTTTTAAATGCGAAGCATTTCTTTGCGTACTGTAAACACTTTTGCGTTTCTATCTATCTATCTATCTATCTATCTATCTATCTATCTATCTATCTATCTATCTATCTATCTATCTATCTATCTATCTATCTATCTATCTATCTATCTATCTATCTATCTATCTATCTATCTATCTATCTATCTATCTATCTATCTAGCCGCCTACGTCTGGGTACTCTCGTGATCGCCTCCTTAACCCATTAGGTACCAGCGTGACCATATGGTCACGCAAATCCCGACGAAGCCTTTCAATTTATACAGGTTTAAAAAATCCCGCCGTAACCACGGCAGTACGCCTTGTGATAGCTCGGGCTTCTCCTTACAGACAGCATGTGGCAGAAGTTTTCTTTGTTTATTGGGGAGCTGCTAAAACAGGCGCGAAATAGTGGTTCTACACTTCGGCGTGTCGGCATGCAACATCTTTCGGGTACACAGATTTCTTTGTAGTATTATTTTTTGCAATAGCGTGATTCACATGTCCCTGTAGAGTACGTGCACTATGCAATCTCCTGTGAAAATTTGAAGTAGATTAACCAAAGTCTTGCTTGCGAACAAGCGTGTTATTTTACGTGTTACCGTATGGGCACGCTGGGCCTTTAGGCTCCCTATTTTGGTTAAGTTCGTTCCTTCATTCTACGCTCCTTGAAGGGTAATTCCGCTACGCTCGCCAGCCCCACACAGCCAGCCCCATACATTGACATAATAGGGAGGGGGCGCTGCGACGAACTCCCCCCCCCCCCTGACGTGGAACCCTGCGCACGCTTATGGTGACCACACAATGCAATAAATGCGACGTCGGAAGGTGCATTGCGTGCTTCACGTCATTTTACAATGAGTGCCCAACAAATCCCTAATTCTTTTTCGCGATGTGACAAGGCCTTAAACAAAATTCGTCACTTTGTGATTTTTACTGTAGCCTAAGGGCCTAGCGTGACCATATGGTCACGGGCGATGTTTGGTAAACTAAGAGCTCCTTCACGATGAAATTTTCAGTGTTATATATACACATGTAGATACGATAAAAAAATCACATCTGCTTTGACAAGACTCATAAAAAAAGAAACCGGTCCCTAATGGGTTAACTTGGTGTAGACCAAAATTTATATGGGAGGGTAAGAGGTATTGAAGAATATGAGGAGTTTTTTTTTCGAAATGAGCTAAATGCAGAAACCGAAACTAGCTCAAATAAAGCTCCATTGGCACGTACATACTCTCAACTTTCCTGTAAAACAGTTATCGGAACGAAATGGGTTAATACAACCAGCTACGTGTGCTTACGGATTTCGTTTCAAAACGAAATTGAGCCGGATCCGTGCGCTGTACGGATCGAAATGAGGCAAATCCAGTAAGCCAATAGCAGAGCTTTTTACCTCCAGACAGGGTATTTGGCCGGATTGAAAAGGACGTGAGGAAGAAACTCTCACGAAGAAACACGAAGAAATCCTGAATCCCCAAAGCTACCAAATGATTTTTTTCATATCATGGCACTGTGCTAGAGCTCGGAAAACATAGGGACGTGTATGACTGGAAGGCCTACTGTATGGCAGAGATGAAATCGACATCCAGCTTGCCGTTTAAGATGACAGAAACCAGGGTCTTCTACATTCAAAGAAATGCAGCTGGTAGAAGCCCTAAAGTTAGAGCAGAATCCCACTATAATGTTTCCATATCAAATTTCGTGCCAGTCCTAAAGAGGGGAAAGTCCCTTGCACAAGCACCCGTGCAATGCCCACTGTACACTCATCATCTCAACAAAATGAAACTGATAGATGTGACGAGCCTTCTCGTAAAGCATTTCGGCAGTTCATGGCAAGAGAATCAAGAGCTCGCTTATTTTGTCAGTGTCCTCAGGCGTGCCAAAGAAAATGATCATACAGAAGATTTCGAATAGACTTGCTTGTGCTGCGAAGAAGACGCACCGGCTCTTCGTGTATAGTTGAAGGCCCTTAATTGAAGCATTGTTGCCTATGTTTGATGGCTTTTCGGCCAAAACTCTATCATACCGCTCTTGAAAGTCGATTTCAATAAAGTTTTCGCAAGAATACCGCCTCGAATTCAATGTGTCATTTCAATATGAGCCAAATCCAAAGTTATCATGCTAATATTGGTCAAGTCCGCCGTATATTTTTTAATTACTTGTGGCCGTAAACTTCTACTAGCTGACATGTAAAATATATCGCGTAATAGGTTTGAAAGCGTTGTATTTACATTGCGTAACAAATTCTCACTGTTTTCACAAATTCTGTTTAGGTGGATTTGACTCATTTCGAAAAAAAACTCTTCATATATCTGGCTGGTCATGACATAAACAACGTCAAAATCTTGTCGCATACGTCGTCAAACCCTTTCCTGCAGACAAGTCTGGCAGATACCCGTATACCACGGGCCGCGGTATGCAGGTATGCGCCACAGGTGTTCGACAATTTATATCTACCCGGGAACGGCGAGGACAGACATTAGTAATTTAAATGCGAGGGCGTTAAGAAAAAGTGATGTCAGCAGCCTGGACCCGACGAATGCAAATAATAATGATCAGGGTCCCAGCAGGGATCGAACCCAAGCAATCTGCGTGGCAATCAAGTATTCTACCACAGAGCCACGCCAGGTCTCGGAACTGCTTTGGAAAAAGGCACTATGCAGGCGTAATGTTGGTGAAACGTCAATGCTGGTTGCAGCGCAGGCTATCTAATTTTATAAACATTACATATGTACTAATATGAGGCAGGCGTCATGCCGGGTTAACGTCAATTGTATACTTAAGCGTCATCCACTGTAGGTGGTCCACGAAGCACTATCCAGGGCTACGATCCTCGCAAGCACAAGTGCTACATATCAGCTTACCGCATCTGGTGTTGGTAATACCCATGTTTCTGTTGGCATCGTTACGCAACTGTAAAGAACTGGTTATATGAAGCATATGAGAATGTTGAACATATGTCTGTGTGTACAATATTTGTGCATATATTTAACGTCATTTAGTAACGTTTCGCTAAAAAATTACAATCCAGTCACCTTACTTCCGCATGCTTCGCATAACATGGATTCCCATGGTACATGGGCTATGCTAATTTTAATTTTCCCTTTTTTTCCCCTTTTTTTGCCCCTTAAGGGCCCACGGAGTGAATTTCAAGTCCTTCTACTGCAAGAACTGAAGGGATGAATTTTTTTCACACTGCGTCATTTTGCCCCACGCAGCGTCTCGTTTTCCCTGCAGGTTGGGGCAAAATGAGATATCTGGAGCATTTCTTATTTATTTTTTTTATATAAACTTCTGAACGGCGGCAACATGGTCATATTTATGTAGCTCATACCTTGTACCCATATGAAAGTTTCTGCATTAATGTGTAATGGTAGCGAGTGAAATAAAAATAAATATTCTCTATTTTCAAATTTTTGTCTCATTTTGCCCTACCTTACCTAGCCCTTTCCTGCCCGAAAAAAAATACAATCGAAAAATTGCTAACTTGCTCAAAAATTATTGATGTTTGCTCTATTCTAATTAAGTTTTCAAAGGTCAAACTGTAAGAATTGGAGTTTTTGCCCCAGAAAACAGACCCGCACATATGTGCGGGCTGGGCTTTAATTCATGTGATGCACTGCAAGGGAGGAATACACTCATAACAGCTAAGACAAAGCAAAAAATGAGTGGTCAGCGCTGCGAATGCAACATTTTAGAGTATTGTGTGTCACTTGTGAGGCCCAGGTATAAGTTGCACTTCATACAACGCGTCCTTGAACAAGAAGCTACACTTGACAGCCTGCAGTGGTGTGCATATGTCAAGCTGTATACTGATCGCCATTGGTTTGTATAGCTGAGTCTAATCGCTTGGCTATGCCGGGCGCATTTTGCAGTCCAGTAAAGTTGTCTAAGGATTGATCTTGTGACACATTTTTCTTTCCGCTTTCAATTCTTGGGCGCCTGGTGACGAGCAAAGTTCCTCAGAGATCGGATGCAGCCCATGATCAGGCCCATACCTAAAGCTGCTTGATCTTTTGCACACTTACTTGCAAAGTTGTTCTATGTGTAAAACTAGGGCACACTGCCGTTTTGTCAGCAGTAACTTCAAAGATCGTTGCATTAAATTAGTGTGAGAAAGTCGGCAAAGAAGTCTTGACAACAACAAGAACGTCGGCTGTCTCACCACTTCCAAGCAGGTGAGGCATTGCAGCCGAATGAGTCTTCTTCCAAAAGACATCAATTTCACTGAAACTGGGAGGATAGGGTGAGTGGTCACCTGAACCAGTTATTACGGAGGCGACTGCTCAAAAACTCGCCTTCCATACTCCATTTTTCATCACTAAGTTGGCTTGAACCAAGAATATGAATCTCTGTCAATTCGTCAACGGGGTCCCTACCCAATTTTGACGCAAAACATGAGCAAGTTCAATATCTCTTCTATGTCTTCATCATCCTCCGGTTTGAAAATCTGGGCATGTGAAAAAAAAAGAGAAAATTCCGCACCCACAGAAACTTGTTCCCTAAGTTATATAATTTTAGCGATTTTAACCCTCAATGTTACTTATTATCCTTAGAATTTCACTGGCGATACTGAAACTCTATATGATAGGCAATGTAAAATGTAATGCTCTGAAATATAATGGATGTTGTCACAACAAATTCACAAAATTAATATTTTTTTTGCGTATATGGTGATCACAATTCACGCACATCACTTCGCGTCGCTAACTTCAGATATAAGAAAACATTAGCAAACACGAACCAAAGAAGTGCCAATAAGATGGCAAGAAAGCTATTCGCAATAAAAAGACAGATGCCCAGCCGTAACCACGCGCGAAGGAGCCAACCTGTGCCGTTCTGCCGTGCACTTCACGAGGACTAAAGCCCAGCCCGCACAAACGTGCGGGTGACTCTTTTCACGCTTGAGTACACAGCGTGTGTGGTAAGAACGCGCCGCAAATTTTTTTAGCGAAGGATATTTTTCTAAGCCTTAATATTCCTTTCATATGCATACACTCCCGAAAAAAGAAATTATAAGAAGAGGAGCGTTGATTTACACGTCTGAGGTAGCTGCTGTCGGCGCACGTGCTCAGACGGCATTTTTCGTGGAAGATTACTCGCCCTCTGGTGTCGAAATTATTGAACTACTGAAACAGATGTATTCCCGTAACCTTTGACTTCAGCTGCACAGAGCTGTGAAACCGAAACTGAATCAGGTGCCGTTTCGCTTGTTTGCCGAGTGTTAAACAGAGTTATATGATTTCATTTCCACTTGAAACTTACTTACTTCTTTTGTACGCAAAACTTATTGCAAAATTCGGCCGATCTCAAGTACCAGTGGAATCGATGTTATGCGACGCATCCGGAGGTAAGGTGACTGGGTTGTAATTGTTAGAATTTTTTTATAAGCGAAACGTTATGATATTACGCTTAAGATATGTACATGTGTTGTACACAAATATTTCATATTACCAGTTGTTTACAGTAACGATGCCAACAGCAACATGGCTATCACCAACACCAGAAGCGGTAAGCTGATATGCAGCGCTTGTGTTTGCGAAAGTGGTAGCCCGGGATAGTGCTACGTAGACCAACTACAGTGGATGGCGCTTAAGTGTACGATTGACGTTAACCCGATATGACTCCTTCATGATAAGGGTACATATGTAATGTTTTGAACATTACATAGCCAGCACTGCAAACACAACTGACATTTCGCCAACATTACGCCGGCACAGGGTCTTGTTCCAAAGCAGTTTCGGGACTTGACGTGGCTCTGTGGTAGAAAATTTGGAGGACACTTTGTACATTCCAAAGTGTGTACGGCGAAAGCGTGCGGCCATTCGACTAACTATGCCATGTCTTTTTTCTTTTTTTTCTTTTACACTCTCAGTGGGTTACCACACAAACCGAATGTGCGCGTGTTTTCTTTTTTTAATTTTTTAGCGCGAATGGCAGCGAGACGTGAGACTAATCTTCCTCCGTTCGCATGCGTTCGTATTTTCTCGCGCTTTGCGCATCGCGCAAACGCCATCCATGTTCCAGCGCTTAAATTGACGGACCTTTTGTAAATTTCAAAGTGTGTTCCGCGAACACCTGTGTCCATTGAGACGGCGTCGGTCAGAATGATTCCAAACGCTGGGCACAGCGACGCTACGCAAGCAAAGCGCGAGCGCTGTAGAGTCCGAGGCGACCGGCATCCGTATGCGCATCCCGGCGGCCACCTGGCTCCGTGCCAGAGCTCGGATGGACGGACGCCGGACGGACGGACGGACGCCCGACGGACGTGAGCATGAGACATTAAAGGCTTTCGTCTTAGTACTCGATTGCCACGCAGATTGCTTGGTTTCGATTCCTGCTGGGACTCTGATTCCTATTGGCATTCGTCGGGCCAACGCTGCCGTTGTCAGTTTTTGGGGGCGAAGCTCCTTAGCCCTTTACGGCCTGACCCGCACAAACGTGTGGGTCAATAAAGACGCTCACGAAACGGCACCTGTTTAAGTTTCGGTTTCATAGCTCTGTGCCGCTGAAGTCAATGTTTACGGGAATATATCTGTTTCAGCAGTTCAATAATTTCGACACCAGAGGGCGAGTAATCTGCCACGAAAAATGTCGTCTGAGTACGTGCGCCAACAGCAGCTACCTCAGACGTGTAAATCAACGCTCCTTCATCTTATAAATTTTTTTTCGCGAGTGTGTGCATATGAAAGGAATATTAAGACTTAGAAAAACATGCCTCGCTAAAAAATTTACGCGTTCTTACCACACACGCTGTGTATTCACGCGTTAAAAAGTCACCCGCACATTTGTGCGGGCTGGGCTTTAGTCTTCGTCAAGTGCACGGCAGAGCGGCGCAGGTTGGCTCATTCGCGCGCGGTTGCGCCTGTGCAATCTGTTTTTTTATTGCGAATAGCTTTCTTGGGATCTTATTCGCACTTGTTTGGTTGGTGTTTCCTGATGTTTTCTTATATCGGAAGTTAGCGACGCCAAGTGATGTACTTGAATTGTGATCACCGTTTACGCAGAAAATATTAATTTTTTTGAATGTGTTGTGACAATATGCATTATATTTCAAAGAATCAGATTTTACATTGCCTATCATATAGATTTGCAGTATCGCCAGTGAAATTTTAAGGATAATAAATAACATTGAGGGTTAAAATTGCTAATATTATTTAACTTAGGGAACAAGCTTCTGTGGGCGCTGAATTTTCTTTTTTTTTTTTTTACATGCCGAGATTTTCAAACTAGAGAATGAAGAAGACATAGAAGAGATATTGAGCCTACTGATATATTGCGTCAGAATTGGGTAGGGACCACGTTGACGATTTGACAGAGATTCATATTTGTGGTTCGAGCCAACTTAGTGATGAAAACTGGAGTATGGAAGGCGAGTTTTTGAGCAGTTGCCTCCGTAAGAAACTGCCAGGCCTGCGCGGAACTCGCAGCACAGCCACAGCGAAAGCTGGGAGAGCGGCCTTTCTAGGGCCTTTTTTAAACATTATTGGGGCAACTACAACAACCGCACTTGCATGGTACCCACTACGCCATAAATCACCATAATTTTTGTGTAGTGGGGAAGCGTCTACTATGCCATTATTCTTCATTCTTCAGAAAAGCGTGGTACCCGCTACACTCTTGTAACGCATTATGTGCACTTTGTTGATGCTGTGGCTAACGACGATGAAGAATTTTGCTTCAGGCTTTTGTAATTGGTTGGAGCATTGAACGACCCACTCGTTACGCAATTCGATTTTTGTGACGCCTGGTTCTTACTGCACTGTTCTAAAACGCTTAACAACACACGTTAACGCGATTCCTTACCCGACATGAAGCCTGCCTAGGGTCAGTTTGCGCCGCAGTTTCGAGCAGCGGCGTAGCTCAGTGGTAGAGTGCTGGGCTGTCACGCAGCAGACCCGGGTTCGAATCCCATTCGGTCATAGGTGTTTTTTATTTATTTAGTTTTTTTCTTATTTCGTGCGATATTGGTTACGGACACCGGCGGCGGCGGCGGCGGACAACTACGGCGCAGAAACGACCCTTGTTGTGATCTCATAACAGCTTTCGCTGTAATAACTAGTTCAGGTGACCAGTCACCCTATCCTGCCAGTTTCAGTGAAATTGATGTCTCTTGGGAGAAGACACATTCGGCTGCAAAGCCTCACCTGCTTGGAAGCGGTGAGACAGCCGACGTTCTTGTTCTTGTCAAGACTCCTTTGCCGACTTTCTAACACTAATTTAATGCAACGATCTTTGAAGTTACTGCTGAGAAAATGGCAGTGTGCCCTAGTTGCAGACATAGAACAACTTTGCAAGCAACAGTGCAAAAGATCAAGCTTTAGGTATGGACCTGATCATGGGCTGCATGCGATCTCTAAGGAACTTTGCTCGTCACCAGGCGCCCAAGAATTGAAAGTGGAAAGAAAAATGTATCGCAAGATTAATCCTAAGACAACTTTACTGGAGTGTGAAAGGCGCCCGGCATAGCCAAGTGATTAGACTCCGCTATACGCACCACTGGCGATCAGTATACAGTTTGACATCTGCGCATTACTGCAGGCTGTCAAGTGTAGCTTCTTGTTCAAGGGCGCGTTGTATGAAGTGCAACTCATACCTGTGCCTCACAAGTGACACACAATACTCTAAATCTCCCACCGGCACTACCTCCAAGGTGGTGCCGGTGGGAGATTTCTCCTGTGCGTTGTTGAACAATAAAAATTCGCAGCGTGCGCGTTAACTAAAAGCGGACTGCGGGTCTCTGTGTCCAATCGGAGTCTTCTGTCTCTCATTGCCCATTAGCAGCGATTGGCATGTTCCAGTAGGAAACACCGGTATTACGGAATAAGGTTCGGGGAGCAGGCTTTATGATTGGTATCAGAGACACCTCCAAGGACAGCAAAGAAGTGGGTGCAACTGGCACGGCACACAAACATATATTCGAACACAGAAAGGTGAAAACACAAGACAAATACAAAATCACAGCAAGCACACTGAATTCGCGAAGCGTCTTTGGGAAGCAGTTCAGAGAAACGCAGAGCTCACGCGTTTAAGGTATGAGGCCAAGTGTCGCAAAAAAGTTTTTTAAAAAGCGATGATCACTAAATATTATTAGCCTACAATATAAAACACATCTTTTTAGGCACATGTGAGCATTTTAAAGCAAGTACTATTTTTCCTTAATTTTTCATAATTAAAAATGTCATTTAAAATGGGCCTTACGCCAACACTCCTAACTCAAATTCCTTTCAATAAAAAAAGATTTATTTTTGCAGGGACATGAAAAAGGCTTTGGCCTGTGCAATGAACCAAAACAAATGAGATCTGATGAATATTAAAAAATATAGTAATAAAATAACCCAAAAAGTATGCGCTTGCACTAGGGGCACCTTCGTATAACAGGCAGCCATATTAAAACTTGTAGCACGATTTTGCTTATTGAGGTTCATTGCACGCCTCCTAAGTTGACAAGGAAGTGTGCCAAGTTTTAATCAAAAATGTTTATTAGCAAAACAGTTATGACTGTTCGCGTACGGAAAAATACCAGAAATATAAGTTCTGAGAAAATCAACAAAATAGATTTGAAACAGGTGCAGCGCTTACAAAAGGTGATCAAGAGCGCTAAAATTCTCAATATTCGTAGCCAGTTCCATCCTGGACCTTACTATTGTGAGCGTTTGCTCGAGTGGCAATTCTTAATTTTTTTTCTAGCTTGCAATGCAGCATCAGTGCCATGACGGGACGCTTTCGCGCTGCGGTGCTGATCATTTGTGAGGCAAGCTTTTGCAGTGTAGAGGCCTGGATGGATTCGAATTTGCTCAAAACATAAAATGTGCTCTTGTTTCCACTATTGAAATGACACACAGCGTCAAACAAAGCAAATTTGATGGTTTACAGGCTCACGTACGTGTCCTTGAGTGTGATCAACACATGTACCACGTTACGCCTACCCGTGATGAGAAGTTTATGACTTTTATGTAGCAAAATGATGTGTTGACAAAGCTTTTAGAGCATTATTACATGTTGGCACTTGATATGATTGCTAAATAACCAACAAAATACTACATATCTAATTAATCTTGTGATTCACACAAAAACGGCACTTTCAGTTTCGGTTTCGTATGTGATGGGTGGTCTCACATTTTCGCTTGTATCTTTTGAAAAAATCGGCGTAGACAGAAACTTTTTGCAGCAAAATGACGGGCAATAAATTGCGCGTTTAACATGATCAAAAAGCAAAAACTGACATTTTGAAAAAAAAAGTCGCTTTTTTCACTTGGCCTCATACCTTAAGACCGACGAAGCAGCCACGGCGGCGTCGATGCGGTCGGAAGAGAAGGTCCAAACGGGTTGTCGCTGGTTCTGCATCCGCTGGGCGCCGGGGCAGAAGACGTGTCGTTTCGAGGTCCCTCGGGCGTTGACGCTCGACCAGGTCCCTCCGACAATGTTGGCCTCCCGAACGTTGACGTCCGACCAGGCCAACGCGTCTTCATCGCTACAGCTCCTGGCACCGTCCGATCGGTCAACGTGGCCTGTTCATTTTCTTCTTGTGCGCGTGGAACGTGGGCACGTGCAAGGAGGTATTCATCAAGATGGGCGAACCACTCTTATTCCAGTTCGCGTGCTTGCGCGTTTTCGCCGCCACTTCGTTGTCTTCTCAGCGGCGTCAGGGCACCTCATCACAACCGGTCCATCACTGCGTGCTTTGCGCCTCCCCAGGTTTCTCTCCTGCGCAACGCTGCGATGAGCGCCAGCGTCAACGCCGCTGCCAGTGTAAACGTTAGCGCATGCTGCTTCGCATCTACACATGGTTCCCTTTAGCGGGAGATGGTGTAATATTTTAAAAGAAGTTCCGAGACCTGGCATGGCTCTGTGTTAGAATATTTGATTGCCACGAAGAATGCTTTGGTTCAATTCATGCTGGGATTATAACATTTATTCTTCGCGTCGTCGGGTCAACGCTACGATGTAGGCTTTTCTTAACGCTCTCGTATTTAAATTACCAACCTGTGTTCTCGCCATTCCTCGGTTGACATAACTGTCAAACACCTGTGTCACATATCCGCGTACCGCGGCCCGTGGTCTGCGGGTATGTGCCACACGTGACTGAAGGAAAGGGTTTGACGTCGCACGCGGCGGGATTTTCAGATTGTTCATGTCATGACCAGGTCAGTCATAATCCTCAAACCCTCTTACCCTCCCATACTAATTTTGGTCTACCCCAAGTTAAGCAGGTGATCACGGGAGCACCCAGACGTTGGCGGCTAGATAGATAGATAGATAGATAGATAGATAGATAGATAGATAGATAGATAGATAGATAGATAGATAGATAGATAGATAGATAGATAGATAGATAGATAGATAGATAGATAGATAGATAGATAGATAGATAGATAGATAGATAGATAGATAGATAGAAGCGCTCAAAGTGTCTGCAGTACACAAGGAAATGCTTCGCATTAAAAAAAAAGGGGGCGGAGGGGGCAACGGCGTTACTCGAATTAAACCTAGTACGCTGGAGTAGCTACTACTAATTTTTTCGTTAATGAAGTTTAATTAATACTTCATAAATTATATTTGTACCTCGACAAGTACTCACCTAATATGCCAGAGAGAGAAAGAGAGAAAACAGGAAGGCAACGACGACTTGATATGTCAAAATATCAATGAGCCATATGTACGCAAGTTGAAATGACACCTATCTGTGCTATTTTCGACAGCGTACTAATTGCACGCTCATTTTTAAGGCGAAAGCCTTTAATGCCTCATGCTCACGTCCGTCCGGTGTCCGTCCGTCCGTCCGTCCGTCCACACCCCCACTGCGCGTGCGCCAACCCATTCAAAAAAAATAAAAAACCTCCTAATAATAAAAAACCTCCTCTCCACCTCTCTCTCCTCTAGGCATCCCTCCCCGCGGAGGCCACACCCTCACTGCGCATGCGCGTCCCCCTCCCTCTCTCCCCCCTCCTACGCTCCCCCCCTTTCTCCTCTAGGCATCCCTGCCAATGGCGTGGTGGTGGTTGTGGTTCGAAGAAGGAAAAGGCGCCTAATTTCTGCAGCCCAGTCGGGAGCACGGCGCAGCGCCTCCAATGGCGTCCACACCCCCACTGCGCATGCGCGTCCCCCCTCTCTCAAATCGCGACGCCCACGCAGGCAGCGTCTGCTAGCGAGTTTCTTGGTTCTGCTCGCGCTGCACAACCGTTCACTGGCCACCCCGTATATATGGCAATGGATCTTGACCTCCAAGGTGGTGCCGGTGGGAGATTTCTCCTGTGCGTTGTCGAACGATAAATTCGCAGCGTGCGCGTTAACTAAAAGCGGACTGCGGGTATCTGTGTCCAGTCCAAGTATTCTGTCTCTCATTGCCCATTAGCAGCGATTGGGATGTTCCAGTAGGAAACACCGGTCCATCACTGCGTGCTTTGCGCCCCCCAGGTTTCTCTCCTGTGCAGCGCTGCGATGAGCGCCAGCGTCAACGCCGCCGCCAGTGTAACCATGTGTAGATGCGAAGCAGCGGACGTTAGCGCGCGCTGCTTCGCATCTACACATGGTTCCCTTTAGAGGGAGATGGTGTAATCTTTAAGGCGAAAGCCTTTAATGTCTCATGCTCACGTCCGTCCGGTGTCCGTCCGACCTCTGTCCGGCGTCCGTCCATCCGTCTATCCGTCCGTCTGTCTGTCTGTCTGTTCGTCCGTCCGTCCATCCATCCGTCCGTTCGTCCGTCCGTCCGTCCATCCATCCATCCGTCCGTCCGTCCGTCCGTCCGTCCGTCCGTCCGTCCGTCCGTCCATCCGAGCTCTGGCACGGAGCCAGGTGGCCGCCGGGATGCGCAGACGGACGCCGGTCGCGTCGGACTCTATAGCGCTCGCGCTTTGCTTGCGTAGCGTCGCTGTGCCCAGAGTTTGAAATCATTCAGACCGACGCCGTCTCAATGGACCCATGCGTTCACGGAATACACTTTCCAATTTACAAAGGGTCCGTCAATTTGAGAGCTGGAATGCGGATGGCGCTTGCACGATGCGCCAAGCTCGAGAAAATACTAACGCATACGAACGGAGGAAGATGAGTCTCGCGTCTCGCTGCGATTCGCGGTAAAAAATTAAAGAAGAAAACACGCACCCATTCGGTTTGTGTTTTATCCCACTGAGAGTGTAAAAAGAAAAAATACATGGCATAATCAGTGGGGTGGCCACACGCTTTCGCCGAACACACTTTGAAATGTACAAAGTGTCCTTCAATTTTTTTTTTCTGGCTGCTGAAGAAAGCATTCTCCCACTGTGTAATGCATAGCCTGTATTGTATGAAAAAAAACGCACGCTGTATGTTTATATAATGCAAAATCGCTAATATTGAAAAAAATGCCACAAGCGTTTCATTTTTAGCAAACACTCTTGTACCTGCTTTTCAGCTGCATCGTGCGGTATAGCGACTTTTACCTGCGAAGGACATATCGCGGTGCGTATATTCCGGGAAGGTACTGTGGAAGCAACTATAACATAAGCGTAACCTTTTAATTTATGGGGGAAAAAATCGAGTGCTCCCCAGGCCGCGAGACCTACTTCAACGACGCTTGGAAAACGCCCGCAGTGAAACTGGTTCAGCCGCACCACGTGAAATTTGGCGCGTGCGTACCTCCCTTTAAACTGCGTGCTTCTCTTGCACGTTTCAGGTGAAGTAACTGTAAGTATAAATTAGGCAACTAACATAACAGTATGAGTTCCACACTAAAACTAACACATGAGAAGTAAAATCACTGCCCAAGCGCTTCGTATGGGTGGTTAACCAGCGAAGCTGAAACGTCATGAACTGTTACGATGCGTCGGAGAATGTATTGATGAGTATGGGTGTGTTAAATTTTTCCTGTGAAGATGGTGTCGCCGTCAGTTTTTTTTTTTTTTTTTTTTTTTTTTTTTTTTTTAGAAATCCTTCTGTTTTACCTTTCTTTAACCTTCATTGAATGGAATAATCATCCTCATTTACAAAAGAAAGGAGTTTGCATTGGCTCATGTCTGGCTCCTGTTTTAAGTGACCTGTTTTTAGCGAAGTTTGATCGTGCCTTGACGCCTATATCTATAGCGTCACATACAACCTGCATGCAGTCTTCTGATATGTAGATGATTTTATTGTGTTCGTAGACTGCCCTTTCGAGCTTTTCCAGCATGAGTGTGATGACATCGTACTGAATATGCGTAAGTGTTTTCAACCCCTTGTTTTTACTGTTTAAACGCCTGTTGACGGAACCGTAAGGTTCCTAGATGTAACTTTATTGTTTACAGATCTACGTACCTGTTGATGTTACACACCCAGGGCTAATGAGGCGCTTTTACCATTTCATTCCTGCCATTCTCAATTGATAAAACGTAGTGTCACCAAGCTGTGTTTTAATAATGCACTCGACAAGCCATGTTGCCATCTGATGCAAAACAGTTTCAATGAGCAAGCGTCGCATTGAGCAAGTGTCTTGAAGTGTTGTTACCCTACTAATATGTTGGTATCGGTAGCTGAAGGTGCACTGCGGTGCCTAAAGGTTGTCGTGCCGTACATAGCAGCAACGCAATTCCTCCGTTTGACAAACGCAATGTAGCCGTCATTCCGTATATCCACCAAGTACCGCACAACCTAAAGAAAATAGCGGCTCGGGACAATGTACAGGTTGTGTTCTCAGCGCCTAAAAAACCGCTAAGTTTCTGTAAAAAATTAATCCGACGAAGATGAATAACGACTGCAATAAAAATCACAAAAGAAAGTTTGTTGAGTGTAAATCAGGTGTTATTTATTGTATTCCATTATCTTGCCATCATTGTTATATCGGACAAACAGGAAGATGCCTGATCGATCATCTGCTAGAGCACCACTATAAATATAATAAGACGCCTGCAGATGGTTTTCTGACAAGTTATTGCCAAGAATGCGCGTGTGTTCCTTTCTTTGACAAAACTGTCATAGTTAGATAGAGCAACTGGGCAATCACCCGGTTGATGATGGAAAGTGAACAAATTCACTATTACGGTAGTTCTTGCATCAGCAAGACTTCCCCAATGCTATATGACAAAGCAATATATTTCCTGCGCAAACCGTAAAACTTTTTCTATTTTTGTCTGATTGCGCTCAAGTGTTCTTTTTCTGTTGATTAGCGCGGGTTTTTTTCTGGTTCTTGGATGTTACGAAGGTCACATGATCATGTGACGTGGATGTGAAGGCACTTTTGTTCGATGCTACGAAGGAATAAACTTTATTGTTGTGAGTAGCGCCGATGTGTCCAGTGTCTCTTCCTTTTTTACTCGTCCCGATCAGCGCTAAGAAACTGTCTTTTCATATTCTCACCATTGCACAAAAGCTATAGCATTGGTAGCAGCAGTAATAGCACCATCGTGCATTCTCTTCGCGTGGTAGCCACTTATTCCGGTCGCAAAGCAGGCTTCCCGTTCATACGTGACTGCAATTTTTCGCTACTCATTGAACTTCGACAAGGAGCGGAGGTGTCGCGATGGGCGAATTACCGTAGATTACTCGCGATTGATACCCATGCTGAAAAGCAGCGGCATTGCCGGCGCCGTGGCTTAGTTGGTTAAAGCGCCTGTCTAGTAAACAGAAGATCGTGAGTTCGAATCTCACCGGTGCCTCGCGACATTTTTTTTTTTTTTTTGTGGCTGGCAACACATTACTCCGAATGGTGGCACTGCGGAAAGATGGCGACTTCGCCGGCGCCGTGGCTTAGTTGGTTAAAGCGCCTGTCTAGTAAACAGGAGATCGTGAGTTCGAATCTCACCGGTGCCTCGCGACATTTTTTTTTTTTTTTTTTTTTTTTTTTTTTTTTTGTGGCTCGCAACACATTACTCCGAATGGTGGCACTGCGGAAAGATGGCGACTTGGCCGGCGCCGTGGCTTAGTTGGTTAAAGCGCCTGTCTAGTAAACAGGAGATCGTGAGTTCGAATCTCACCGGTGCCTCGCGACATTTTTTTTTTTTTTGTGGCTCGCAACACATTACTCCGAATGGTGGCACTGCGGAAAGATGGCGACTTCGCCGGCGCCGTGGCTTAGTTGGTTAAAGCGCCTGTCTAGTAAACAGGAGATCGTGAGTTCGAATCTCGCCGGTGCCTCGCGGCATTTCTTTTTTTTTTTATGTGGCTCGCAACACATAACTCCGAATGGTGTCACTGCGGAAAGATGGCGACATCGCCGGCGCCGTGGCTTAGTTGGATTCCACTTCCGGCCACCGTAGTGTACGGACGTGGGCGGCATGAGCTCCATCGATATCGGAGCGGCATCGGCGGCCCAGCAGGGCCGCGGCAACAGGAACATGGATGAATCGTCACAGGAATATCAGATTATTTTGCCCCGACTGCCATCAGGTGATGCAACGTTGCATACTGTTTTTTTTTCTTTTTTTTTTTTTGCACGCCGACATCAAGGCGCGGCCGTACCACGTCGAAGATTTCAGGGATGCTCTTATTCGTTTGGGTTTGCTCCCCGAGGTGGCTGCCTTGGGGGCGTACCAAATGAATCATGTTTGGGCCATCCCTTTCAAGAATGCAGAGGGCAAGAAGAAAATGCTCGCGGCTGGTGACATAGCGGTGAAGAACCTGCGCTGTATCGCTATCGACCCAAGCCACCAGGATACGAGGCTGAAAATTCACTGGCTTCTGTACAACGTTCCTGACGACGAAGTGCGAGCAGCTTTAGCACCTTACGGCAAGGTGAATGAAATAGTGCGAGAACGCTGGCGCGTGTACGGCTGCACGGACAAAGGTTCTTCGACGCGAGCGGTGAGCCTCAAAGTCAAAGCGGGCCTCACGGTGGACGACCTTCCACATCAGCTGCGGATTGCCGGAGACCTCACGCTCGTTGTCGTAGCGGGAAGAGCACCGCTATGCCTACGTTGCAACGGCACAGGTCATATTAGGAGGGATTGCCGGGCCCCACGTTGCACAGTGTGTCGGCGTTTCAGACATGATGAGAGTGGCTGTTCGAGGACATATGCAAGTGTAACAGAGCCCATGTGGAGCGAAGAACTCTCTCAGCACCACATGGACGCGGCCGAGACAGAAGAGCTCGTAGGAGGGCGTCGGGAAGCACCAAAGCCCAGGTTAACGCCCCCTTACTTCAAGCCCGATAAGTGCTGCTCCAACTGGTAATAAAGACAAGGGACCTACAAAAGAAGTGCCACCTATGAGGAGCACTCAAGATATAACGACGCCGGCAGCGAAAGAACAAATGCCAGAAAACATGGACACATCAAACACTAGTAAGAGGACCAGGGAGGAAGCGGAAGGAAAAAAAGGCTAATGAAATCAAAGCCTCAGAGGAACCGCCGGCTAAGGCGATTAACGTGCGCCGAAAACCGACACCGAACGTCCCAAGTGAACGACGTATAGCGGAGACCCAGCCACCAAGCCAGCTGCAACAGCAGCAACCGCCACACCATCAGCAGCTGCAGTCAGTCCAGCAACTCCAGACACAGCAACCGCCGCAACAACAACCACTGTTGAAGCAGCAGACACTTCAGCAGCAGCAGTGACAACAACAGCAGGGGGCCTTCAGCGGGGCCGCCCCCAAGTGAACAGCCCTCGTAAGGCGGGGGTTTGGACCACGTCACACCCGGCAGTGACATCAACAAATGGAGCACATTAACGATGTGAGTATAAAGTGCTGCGTGAATGGTGCGCGGCGCTATACTTTCGTGACCAAAAGAAAGGGGACCTCTGGGACTACATGGAACCGTGGACGTGATGATGAAAAAATAACAGAGGTGAGAACCATGCGGCCGGGATGGCCATTTATGACCTAATGGCTATGGATGTCGAGACAGGATTAAGAGTTGCGACTCTCAATGTTAGGGGCCTTGCTGCTCGACGACGGCAGTATCAATTAAGTCGTTTGATGCTTGAACATGATCTCGATGTTATTGCCATTCAGGAAACGAAAGTTGAAAGTCAGGATCAGACCGACCGCATGGTGTCTCCATTTAGAGCGCGGTACAGTGTTTGTGAGTTTCATGCTGTTGGAATGTCGGCGGGTTGTGCACTGCTACTAAAAAAATTCTCTGGGTATAGTGGAAGAGGCTGTAAATGTGTCTAGTACTGGAAGATTTATAGTTTGTGATTTTTCATATAATAATAAAAACTGGCGCGTTGTCTGTGCTTATGCGCCCAACAAAGAGGGTGAGCGTAGAATATTTTTTTTGAGAGCCTACAGTCTTTTCTTAGCTGTGACCAAATCGTCATTATGCTCGGAGACTTTGTGTTTGTAACCCCCAAGACAGAGTAAAAAAATTACACCATCTCCCGCTAAAGGGAACCATGTGTAGATGTGAAGCAGCGGGCGCTAACGCTTACACTGGCGGCGGCGTTGACGCTGGCGCTCATCGCAGCGTTGCGCAGGAGAGAAAACTGGGGAGGCGCAAAGCAGGCAGTGATGGAGCAGTTTTTCCTACTGGAGCATGCCAATCGCTGCTAATGGGCAATGAGAGACAGAAGACTCCGACTGGACACAGAGACCCGCACTCCGCTTTTAGTTAACGCGCACGCTGCGAATTTTTATTGTTCAACAACGCACAGGAGAAATCTCCCACCGGCACCACCTTGGAGGTCAAGATCCATTGCTATATATACGGGATGGCCAGTGAACGGTTGTGCAGCGCGAGCAGTCGGTTTTTTCAACCAAGAAACTCGCTAGCAGACGCTGCCTGCGTCGGCGTCGCGAGGCGAGAGAGGGAGGAGCGTAGGAGAGGAGAGAGAGGGGGTGACACGCATGCGCAGTGGGAGTGTGAACGCCGTGGGCAGGAAGGCGTAGAGGAGAGAGGGGGGGAGCGTAGGAGAGGAGAGAGAGGGGGGGGACGCGCATGCGCAGGGGGGAGTTAGACGCCGCGGGCAGGGATGGAGAGAGGGGGGAGTGTAAGAGGGGAGAGAGGAAGGGAGGCGCATGCGCAGTGTGGGTGTGGTTGCCGCGCGGAGGGATGTCTAGAGGAGAGAGAGGGGGAGAGGAGGTTTTTTTATTTTTATTTTTTTAACTGTTTGCGCATGCGCAGTAAGGGTGGTCACGCCGCACACCACCACCGGATTAAGGTTCGCCATAAGATGCTTCACATCTAAAAAAGCAGCCGTAAAAGATCAAAGTGCCATACTACTGAACACAATTGTACAAAATTCTAATCTTGAAGATGTAAGTGACGTGCTTTCGGCAGGGGAGCACTTCACACACTTTCAGAACGAAAGCCATGCAAGGCTTCACAGAGCCTACGTGTCAATAGAATTAATGCGAGTATGTTCGAATTATGAAGTGAAAAGCATATCTTTCCGTGACCACTGTTTAGTGATGTTTACTATAGGGTATAAACAAAAGAAGACGCGATTTAACTGCGACGTATGGAAATTAAACGATAAGATATTAAAAGACGAACTGTTCGTAGAAGCTGTAGAGGAGAACATTAAGAGAGTGTTAGATGAGCCCCAAGTAAACGCGATTGAAGCTTGGGAATGTTTTAAGGAAAAAACAAAGATGAGAGCCATTGAAAGATCGTGTGTGCTGCATAGAAATGAAACGGAGAAAGAAAAAAGAATTGCAATGTCAGTTAGACTTCGCACTGAGCCTAGAAAGTAAACTGCCTGGAAAGTACACAAAAGAAATAAGGCAGTGAAAGAACCAATTAGAGGCGATTGACGTTGAAATATACACGGGGGGCGATGATAAGAGCGCGTGCAGAAAAATTACTTCTTGGCGAAACGCCCACAAAACGCGCTCTTGGGGACGAAAAAGAGGTACGCTAAGCGCAACGAAATTAAAGCGATAACTACTAGTAGCGGAATTGCACGCGAAGGTGAAGCTATCGAGCGGGCATTCGTTGAATATTTTCATGGTGTATTGGGTCAAGAAGCGAAAGCTGATAAAGGGTTTGAGACTGAATTCCTGCATTTCATACCAAAGCTATCCGATAGTGAAAAAGAGCAATTTGAAGTACCGATAAATATTGCCGAGATAGAAAAAGCCATCGACGAGTTGACTGTTGGCAAAGCGCCAGGACCCGATGGATTGGGAGCAGCAATCTATAAGACATTTAAAGGTGTAATAGCCGTGGCCTTACACCGTGTTTTCACAGAAGCCTTAAAATTAAAGTAGCTTCCATCTTCATATCGAAAGACGCATGTAGTACTGATACCGAAGACTGATGACCCTATAAAATTATTGTCTGTTAAGTCGTACAGACCGATCAGCTTAGCGAACGTAGATTATAAAGTGTTTATGAAGGTGCTTGCCAGTAGGTTGGAGAGGGTGATAAAATTACTAGTTGGACCACATCAAACATGTGACATAAAAGGACGCACTATAAACACGAATCCTCATGTGCCAAGGAGTGTGTTGGAGAGTTGCGATGTGTTCGACAGCAGAGTGGCAATCTTGCAGTTAGATGTAGAAAAAGCCTTCGATCGTGTAAACCATGACATTCTTTTTTGATACTAGAGTATGTTAATGTGGGGTCTGTTATTTTGGAAGGGGTAAAAATGGCTTATAGAAAGGGCTTTACGCGTATTGTAATGAATGGGCGTGTTACTGAAAGCTTTCAAGTTAGAAGTGGGGTGCGGCAGGGTGATCCCATTTCATCTTTATTGTTCGCGATACACATGGAGCCTTTTTGTATGAAGATCATTAACAACGATAGAATAAGGGGGTATCAGCTGATGGAAAGCGAAGTCAAAATGTTAACATATGCAGATGACACTGCTGTCTTCTGTCGCGATAGAGTCAGCGAAGTGATACGTGATGTGGTCTCTTTTTGCGAGATGACAGGTAGTGCAGTAAACTGGGATAAATGCCTCGGTTTGTGGCATGGTTCTAGGGAGACCACCCCGCAAAATTTTGCAAATATGCGCTGGTCAGCTGTACCAACTAAGTACCTAGGAGTACCCCTGCAGCATTACAAAGACACAGATGATTACTGGAAGGAAGTATGTGAGAGTACACGTGAAAAGACTCGAAACTGGGGTGGTAGGAAACTTTCTGTTTTCTAGAGTGACTGCTTGTAATTGGTTCATTGTTTGCAAAGTATGGTATGTTCTGCAGTTTCTTTTTATGTCAAGAGCAAATGTACAGAAGTTGCATAGAGTTCTAGCAGTTTTTGTTTGGGGGGTCGGTATGGGAGCGTACGAGCCGGACAAATTTATTTCATTCTTCAAAAAATGGTGGCATAGGATTGACTCATTTGTTTATAAAGCAAATAGTGTCTAGATTTATTTTTTTACGCGACCAATCTAACCCTTTTCTGAGAACGTTTATGCAAATTGTACTCTCCCGTAGGATTCCTGATTATATGGTATCAAATATGTCTGTAAAATGTAACCTGCGTGGATATTTAAGAGAAGTTATAATGGCATATGAAATCTTGAAGGTGCGCTTTTCAATAGAATACTTAACTGTTGTAACGAGAGAGCGTCTCTACAGAGATTCACGTGACGTAATGATGCCTGAGCCCATCTACAGGTCAATAAAACGTGTAGGATCTGAGCGTGACGTACTGAAGAGGGTAAAAATGATGACCGTGCGTGCAAGCGCAAAGACATTCTTCTTCCAGCTGCACAGCGAAACATTGTCGGTAAAACCGTGGCTACAAGAAAAGGGATTCTTTGTTCCGTGGTCGATAGACTGCCTTATCTGTAGGAAACCTGAGACTATCAACCACAACTTTCTTGACTGTTGGGACGCTGTATTTCTGTGGGACATTTTGCAGCGCACCTTGAAAAAGGACTTTCCTATCACGCCATACGGTATCAGATTTTTGGCTGTGGAAAATCAAGATGGTGTGCCTTATGACATGTTTATGTTGCTTGTGCTTCACAGCGCGTGGCGAACAAGAATGGCTGTACGTCACGTAGATAAAGATACCAGATCTGCGCACGAATACTTCACGGAAAGTATTGTATACATAAGAGACGTGTACGATTCTAGGGGAAGAACGACCCGAATGGGTGTCGGTATTGAACGTGCTGGCTGCGATGAAACATTTTTAAATGAAACCAGTCGTAGCCAGGCTGGTGTTTTTTAGACTTGTTATTAACTGCTTGTAATTTTTTTCCTTTTTTGTGCAAAAGTGGCAATGAAGAAAAAAAAAAGCGCCGTGGCTAAGTTGGTTAAAGCGCCTGTCTAGTAAAGAGGAGAGGAGATCGTGACTTCGAATCTCACCGGTGCCTCGCGACATTCCTTTTTCTTTTTTTTTTTTTTTTTTTTTTTTTTTTTTTTTTTTTTTTTTTTTTGTGGCTCGCAACACATTACTCCGAATGGTGGCACTGCTGAAAGATGGCGACTTCGCCGGCGCCGTGGCTTAG
Source organism: Rhipicephalus appendiculatus (assembly GCA_030522465.1). Classification (NCBI taxonomy): domain Eukaryota; kingdom Metazoa; phylum Arthropoda; class Arachnida; order Ixodida; family Ixodidae; genus Rhipicephalus; species Rhipicephalus appendiculatus. The sequence goes on from JALIZH010024365.1 coordinate 28,898, forward strand.
TTGGTTGAAGCGCCTGTCTAGTAAAGAGGAGATCGTGAGTTCGAATCTCACCGGTGCCTCGCGACATTTTTTTTGTGGCTCGCAACACATTACTCCGAATGGTGGCACTGCTGAATGATGGCGACTTCACCGGCGCCGTGGCTTAGTTGGTTGAAGCGCCTGTCTAGTAAAGAGGAGATCGTGAGTTCGAATCTCACCGGTGCCTCGCGACATTTCTATTTTTTTTTTTTTGTGGCTCGCAACACATTACTCCGAATGGTGGCACTGCTGAAAGATGGTGACTTCGCCGGCGCCGTGGCTTAGTTGGTTGAAGCGCATGTCTAGTAAAGAGGAGATCGTGAGTTCGAATCTCACCGGTGCCTCGCGACATTTCTTTTTTTTTTTTTTTTTTTTTTTTTTTTTTTTTTTTTTTTTTTTTTTTGTGGCTCGCAACACATTACTCCGAATGGTGGCACTGCTGAAAGATGGTGACTTCGCCGGCGCCGTGGCTTAGTTGGTTGAAGCGCCTGTCTAGTAAAGAGGAGATCGTGAGTTCGAATCTCACCGGTGCCTCGCGACATTTCTTTTTTTTTTTTTTTTTTTTTTTTTTTTTTTTTTTTTTTTTTTTTTTGTGGCTCGCAACACATTACTCCGAATGGTGGCACTGCTGAATGATGGTGACTTCACCGGCGCCGTGGCTTAGTTGGTTGAAGCGCATGTCTAGTAAAGAGGAGATCGCGAGTTCGAATCTCACCGGTGCCTCGCGACATTTCTTTTTTCTTTTTTCTTTTTTTTTTTTTGTGGCTCGCAACACATTACTCCGAATGGTGGCACTGCTGAAAGATGGTGACTTCGCCGGCGCCGTGGCTTAGTTGGTTGAAGCGCATGTCTAGTAAAGAGGAGATCGTGAGTTCGAATCTCACCGGTGCCTCGCAACATTCCTTTTTTTTTTTTTTTTTTTTGTGGCTCGCAACTCATTACTCCGAATGGTGGCACTGCTGAAAGATGGTGACTTCAGTAAGGTACGCATTTGGGCTGGTTGGTTCATGATTACGAGTGAAAAACAGCGCTAAAAGACGGGACAAGAAAGAACACGGGACCACGGCGCTGACTAACAACCATATGTGTTTATTTCTTCAGTCAGCATATATATACTTCACCACTATCACAATGAAATGACAAAAACGTTGAATACTCAGCCTGCGCAGAGGCTATGAGGTGATGAATCGGACATGAATTTTATCTCTTTCGGAAGGAGGGAGATCGAGGGGAGGCTAACACATGCCTCGCCGTTATCTATTCACTGTAACAATTGCGGGTGCCATCCATCTTTTGAAGATACCACCTACCTGTCAAAATACCATGACGAACGAGCGCGTCTCATTTCAGAGGCTTATCACATCCACAACAGCGGCGAGGCATGTGTTAGCCTCCCCCTCGACCTCCTTCCGAAAGAGATAAGATTCATGTCCGATTGATCACCTCATAGCCTCTGCGCAGGCTGAGTATTCAACGTTTTTGTCATTTCATTGTGATAGTGGTGAAGTATATATATGCTGACTGAAGAAATAAACACATATGGTTGTTAGTCAGCGCCGTGGTCCCGTGTTCTTTCTTGTCCCGTCTTTTAGCGCTGTTTTTCACTCGTAATGGTGACTTCACCGGCGCCGTGGCTTAGTTGGGTGAAGCGCCTGTCTAGTAAAGAGGAGATCGTGAGTTCGAATCTCACCGGTGCCTCGCGACATTCCTTTTTTTTTTTTTTTTTTGTGGCTCGCAACACATTACTCCGAATGGTGGCACTGCTGAAAGATGGTGACTTCGCCGGCGCCGTGGCTTAGTTGGTTGAAGCGCCTGTCTAGTAAAGAGGAGATCGTGAGTTCGAATCTCACCGGTGCCTCGCGACATTTCTTTTTTTTTTTTTTGTGGCTCGCAGCTCATTACTCCGAATGGTGGCACTGCTGAAAGATGGTGACTTCACCGGCGCCGTGGCTTAGTTGGTTGAAGCGCCTGTCTAGTAAAGAGGAGATCGTGAGTTCGAATCTCACCGGTCCCTCGCGACATTTCTTTTTTTTTTTTTTTTTTTTTTTTTTGTGGCTCGCAACACATTACTCCGAATGGTGGCACTGCTGAAAGATGGTGACTTCGCCGGCGCCGTGGCTTAGTTGGTTGAAGCGCCTGTCTAGTAAAGAGGAGATCGTGAGTTCGAATCTCACCGGTGCCTCGCGACATTCCTTTTTTTTTTTTTTTTTGTGGCTCGCAACACATTACTCCGAATGGTGGCACTGCCATTCGTAGTGGCAGCGATGGCGTAGTGGCTAGAGCATCAGCCTCGCATGCAAGAGGTCCGGGGTTCGAATCCCGGTGCCGGGACAATTAAAAAAAATATCCGCGTGATGATGGAATTGTGTAAAAAGGCCTGGGGTGCAGCCTCACTGGCGACCACAGCCAGCAATGCACTCCCTCACCAGAGCAGGATTGGCCACCCTGGTGCAGTACCTGGCCACTACCTCCCACATGAATACACCAATTAACCCTCAATCCCCAGCGGCTGCGAAGCAACTGACCAAGGCGGCGGTCAGACCTGCGACGCAGCGGAGGGTGCTAAGAATCTCTGGGTCCGGACAGGCCGCCATTGGAATCTGAACTTGGCTACGTTTAACGCCAGAACTTTATCTAGCGAGGCGAGTCTAGCTTTACTATTCGAGGAATTAGAGGGTGTTAAATGGAATGTAATAGGGCTCAGTGAAGTTAGGAGGACACATGAGGCTTATACAGTGCTGAAGAACGGACACGTCCTATGCTATCGTGGCTTAGCTGACAGAAGAGAACTAGGGGTGGGGTTCCTTATACATAAAAATATAGCTGGTAATATAGAGGAATACTATAGCATTAATGAGAGGGTGGCATGTATCGTAATTAAGTTTAATAAGAGGTACAAGATGAAGGTGGTACAGGCCTACGCGCCTACATCAAGCCATGATGATGAACTGGTTGAACGCTTCTACGAAGACGTAGAATCAGCAATGAGTAAGGTAAATACACAATATACTGTACTGATGGGCGACTTTAATGCAAAGGTAGGCGAGAAGCAGGCTGGAGATCATGCAGTTGGGGAATATGGCATCGGCTCTAGAAACGCCACAGGGGAGTTACTAGTAGAATTCGCAGAACGCAATAATTTACGGATCTTGAATACCTTCTACAGAAAACGGGCTACTCGTAAGAGGACGTGGAGGAGTCCTAATGGCGAAACTAAAAATGAAATAGACTTCATAATGTGTGCACACTCGGGCATTGTACAGGATGTGGAAGTAGTTAACAAGGTCCGATGCACTGACCACAGAATGGTAAGATCTAGAATTCACCTAGACTTGAGGAAGGAACGGCAGCAACTGATACGCAAGAAGCCGATTAATGAACTAGCTCTGAGAGGGAAAGTACAGGAATTCAGAGTTTCACTTCAGAATAGGTACGCGGCTTTAACCGAGGAAACCGACCTTATCGTTGACGCAATGAATGATAATCTGACTAGTATCATTAAGGAGTGTGCAGTGGAAGTCGGGGGGTACAGTCGTTAGACAAGACACTGGTAAGCTATCCCAAGAGACGAAAAACCTCATTAAGAAACGTCAAACCATGAAAGCCTCAAATGCCACAGACAAAATAGAGCTGGCGGAGCTTTCCAAGTTGATCAATAGGCGTAAAGTAGCCGACATAAGAAAGTATAATATGGAGAGAATTCAGCATGCTCTAAAGAACGGAAGAAGCCTCAAAGCTATGAAGACAAAACTGTGCATAGGCAAAAATCAGATGTATGCATTAAGGGATAAGGAAGGCAAGGTCACAACTAATATGGATAGAATAGTTGAGGTAGCGGAAGAGTTCTACAGAGGTCTGTACAGCAGCCGAGACAGTCAGGATGATAATGTAAGAAGCAATAAGAGCCCAGTGGAATCTGACATCCCACCAGTATTGACAGGAGAAGTAAAGAAAGCCCTAAAGGGAATGCAAAGAGGCAAAGCCGCTGGTCAGGATCAGGTAACATCAGACCTGTTGAAAGACGCTGGAGAGATTGTGTTAGAAAAACTGGCCACCCTGTATACGAAGTGTCTCTCGATGGGGAGGATACCAGATTCTTGGAAGAATGCCAACATCATCTTGATCCATAAGAAAGGGGACGTGAAGGACCTGAAAAATTACAGGCCTATCAGCTTACTGTCCGTTGTCTACAAGCTATTTACAAAAGTAATTGCTAACAGAATTAATACTACATTAGAGTTCAATCAACCAAAGGACCAGGCAGGATTTCGTACAGGCTTCTCAACAACAGACCATATTCATAGTATCAATCAGGTGATAGAGAAATGCGCGGAAAACAACCAACCCCTATACATAGCCTTCATAGATTACGAGAAGGCATTTGATTCGGTGGAGACATCAGCAGTCATGCAGGCACTGCGGAATCAGGGCATCGACGAAGCTTATATAAACATAATAGAAGAAATCTACAGCGGATCCACAGCCACTATAGTCCTCCATAAAGAAAGCGACAGAATCCCAATAAAGAAGGGCGTACGGCAGGGAGACACGATCTCTCCAATGCTCTTCACCACGTGTTTACAGGAGGTTTTCAGGGCCCTAGATTGGGAAGAGTTAGGGATAAGAGTTAATGGAGAGTATCTCAGTAAACTGCGATTCGCTGATGACATTGTATTGATGAGTAACGCGGGAGACGAATTACAGCTTATGATTACTGAACTGGATACGGAACGTAGAAGAGTAGATCTGAAAATTAATATGCATAAAACTAAAGTAATGTGGAACAATCTTGGCAGAGAACAGCGCTTTGCGATAGGTGGCGAGACACTGGAAGTTGTAAAGGAATACGTCTACTTAGGACAGGTAGTAACCGCGGAGCCGAACCATGAGAGTGAAATAACTAGAAGAATAAGGATGGGATGGGGCTCATTCGGCAAGCATTATCAAATCATGAATGGTAGTCTACCACTATCCCTCAAGAGGAAGGTATATAACAGCTGCATCTTACCGGTACTTACCTACGGAGCAGAAACCTGAAGACTTACAAAGAGGGTTCAACTTAAACTGAGGACGACGCAGCGAGCGATGGAAAGGAAAATGATAGGTGTAACCTTAAGAGACAGGAAGAGAGCAGAGTGGGTCAGGGAACAAACGGGGGTTAAGGATATCATAGTTGAAATCAAGAAGAAGAAATGGATATGGGCCGGGCGCGTAGCACGTCGGCAGGATAACCGCTGGTCATTAAGGGTAACTGACTGGATTCTAAGAGATGGCCAACGCGGGAGGGGGAGACAGAAAATTAGGTGGGCAGATGAGATTAAGAAGTTTGCAGGTATAACGTGGCAGCAGAAAGCACAGGACCAGGTCGATTGGCGAAACATGGGAGAGGCCTTTGCCCTGCAGTGGGCGTAGACAGGCTGATGATGATGATGATGATGATGATGATGATGATGATGGTGGTGGCACTGCTGAAAGATGGCGACTTCGCCGGCGCCGTGGCTTAGTTTGTTGAAGCGCCTGTCTAGTAAAGAGGAGATCGTGAGTTCGAATCTCACCGGTGCCTCGCGACATTTCTTTTTTTTTGTGGCTCGCAACACATTACTCCGAATGGTGGCACTGCTGAATGATGGTGACTTCGCCGGCGCCGTGGCTTAGTTGGTTGAAGCGCCTGTCTAGTAAAGAGGAGATCGCGAGTTCGAATATCACCGGTGCCTCGCGACATTTCTGTTTTTTTTTTTTTTTTGTGGCTCGCAACACATTACTCCGAATGGTGGCACTGCTGAAAGATGGTGACTTCGCCGGCGCCGTGGCTTAGTTGGTTTTGTATTATAGCCAAGCAAAGAGAAAACCAACTAAGCCACGGCGCCGGCGAAGTCACCATCTTTCAGCTTTAGTGGATACAGCTTGCTCTCGGCTCAGGTTAAAGTACTTGCTTATGCGGATGACATCGCTGTTTTTTGTACGAACAAAGATAGTATCATTGAGGCAACAGCTGTCATTGAAAAGTTTTGCTCATACACGGGCTGCAAGATAAACTGGCAGAAAAGTTGTGGTTTTTGGCACGGTGATTGGGATACCATGCCAGAATTTTTTTCTCACATGCGTATGTACTCTGTACCAACAAAGTACCTGGGTGTACCTCTTGACAAGTATCAGAGCACTGAGGATTATTGGCTGGAACAAACGTCCAAGCTAAAGGAAAAAGCAGATGCATGGCGGGGTAGGCAGTTATCTATTTTTTCGCGTGCTGCTGTGTGTAATGTTTTTCTACTGTCACGTATATGGTACGTTATGAATGTTCTAAGTGCTTCACGTTCTAGTGTTCAGAAGATACATCGGGTTTTTCCAGTTTTTATTTGGGCGTCGACTTGGGAAAAAATCAGTCGAACTAACTTGTTCTTTACGGTCAAATGCGGAGGTGTTGGTCTTGTTCACTTATTTTTGCGCCAAATTGTCTCTAGATTTATGTTTCTACGGGATATGAATGACACCTTCTTACGCACAGTTATACAAACCAGGCTACGCAAATTAATACCGGAATTCATTGTTTCTTCAGGTGAGGACATGGGGGGTTCTGTAAATGGATACTTGAGAGAGGTATTGCTCTCATACAGAATGTTGAGAGTGAGATTTTTTGTCGGAATACTTGGGTGGTGTTACCAAAAAGAGACTTTATAAGGATTTGATTGATGTTTCGCTACCGACTCCTATGTACCGTTTGCCATATCGTGGATATGCAGGAACGTAATCAATAATTGCAGGAACGTAATCAATAAATGGTCGATCCCCGAAAGATAACAAAAACGTGGTACACTTGATGTCTGCGTTTTTCGTGATAATTTTGTATATTATGCCCGCATGATCGAATAGCGCGAAATAGTGGCGGCCGTGAAGATAAGGACGAAACTTCTGTACAGACCATACAACGGCTAGGCACTCCTGCTCGGTGGTGGTATAATCCTTTTCGGCGTTTGTCAGTACACGGCTTGCATGGGCGATGACCCTCTCACGTGAACATTCGTCTCGCGGTAGGACAATACCACCAATGCCTTGACCACTGGCGTACGTATGCAGGAGCGTGGGCGCGTTTTCATCGAAATGGCAAAGGACTGGTTCGGATGTGAGGGCACGCTTGAGATGTTCGAACGCCGATTCACATTCGGCAGACCAAACAAAGGGCACGTTAGATCCGAGCAACTTGTGCAATGGCGAAGCGATTGAGGCGAAGTCTCGAATGAATCGGTGAAAATAGAATGCGAGGCCGAGAAAACTGCGCAAATCTTCGGCATTTTCGGGACGCGGGAAGTGTAGGACAGCAGAAATCTTGTCAGGATCAGGACGAATGCCGTCCTTGCTCACAACGTGGCCTCACACTTTAATTGTCTTGCTCACAAAGCGACACTTGTGGTTCAGCTGAAGGCCTGCGTTAGCAAGACACGTGAGAACTTCGTCGAGACGTTGCAAGTGCTGAGGAAAGGTTGACGGGAAAATTACGATATCGTCCAAATAGCACAAGCAAGTCTTCCATTTCAGGCCTCGCAGAACGGTGTCAGTCATGCGCTCGAATGTTGCTGGAGCATTGCAAAGGCCGAATGGCATGACGTTGAATTCGTAAAGCCCATCTGGCGGTGAAAACGCTGTCTTTTCTTTATCGTCCTCATGCATAGGTGTCTACCAATAGCCGGAACGCAGATCTAGACTCGAGAAGTACTCGGCACCTTGCAGCGAATCCAAGGCATCGTCTATGCGCGGCACAGGGTAGACATCCTTGCGCGTGATCTTATTAAGCGCTCGATAGTCTACACAGAAGCGCACGGAGCCGTCCTTTTTTCTTACCAAAACAACAGGGGATGACCAAGGACTCGCCGAAGGACCTATCATCTTCCGTTGCAGCATATCGGTGACGTTTTCTTCAATGACCTTCCGCTCTGCTGGTGAGACTCGATAAGGTCGACGGCAAACGATAGCAGTGCCGTCCGTCTCTATGCGATGCGTGGTCATGGACGTCTGTCCCAAGGGTGAGGAATGGGCATCAAACGAGGCCTCATGCTTTTGTAGTGAAGCGAGCAACTCATCCGACTGCGAAGAGGTCAGGTCGGGACTAATGGTCGAAGCAAGAGCAGAGATAAATGGGGAACATCCAACAGAGGAGAGTTCAGAGGACGCCGGCAGGAGCGGGACAACAGAGAGAGGCTCGGATTCAGTGACGCAAGCCAATGTGGTGCCTTTGGGAATAACAATTTGCGCCGATGTTTGGTTTGCAGCGCAGAGAAATCCGGAGCCATTGTGAAACCGCACCAGCCCTGAAGCAACGGCAATCCCTCTTGACAGACAGCGTTTAGATGGCAGGACAAGCACGTCACCACGGTCAGTCATGTCGGACACGATTGTAACAATTCGCTGATGACCAGGGGGCAGCTCGGTATCTTCTGCAGCGGTCAAGTAAAGTGGCGAATCTTCCGAATGAAGCGCATGGTCGGTCTCGGTCATGTGAACAACACGTTCTCGACAGCAGATGGAAGCGGATGCCGTAGAAAGAAAATCCCATCCTAAGATGAGCTGGCGGGCCCACGAACTTAGCACGGAGAACTGAATGTAATGAAGAAGTCCATCAGTGAAAACACGAGCGGTGCACATGGCGGACGGCCTAATAGCGTCCCCCTTGAGCAGGGAGCAGTGTAGGTCCATCATAAGGGGTAGTGACTTTCCTGAGACGGGAACATAAAGAATGATGAATAACATACAAACAAGCACCCGTGTCTATCAAGGCGTCCACGCGTATACCTTCCACTAAAACCGACACCATATTACACGGACGCACTGGAGGAATCTCTGTCCTGTAGCTCGATGCAGCTTTTCCTGCAAAAGCTGCACAGTTTAGTTTTCCGAGCGACGGTCGGAGAATTGCGAGACAGGTCGAAGTGGTGACGTAGAGCGGCGAAGGGGCAATGGCGAGCGGTGTCTAACAGGGTGGTGAGGAGGGGCCGCCTCGGATGTCATAGTTGGCGATGGAGAGCGACCTGGAGGCGGAACGTAGGGACGGCGTTGAAAGTGGCCCAAGCAGGACAGTCATCGCGTTCGTATACGTCGTATCCACGACGCTCATCCTGCTGACGCTTCCGACAAAAGCGTGCAATGTGTCCACGATATCCGCAGTAGTAGCAGACTGGACGAGCCGATCGCCATGGTGGGTGAAAGGGTTGACTAGGAGCGCTGGGAGTCATCGAAGCCAGGTGGGCTGGCATAGGGGTGTGCAGGCATCCATTGAACGACGCCTGGTGAACCAGCGGCGGCGACTTGTGCGTACGTTGGCTGAGGTCGAGGGGCCAGAGAGTCCGTATACGCTGGACCAGCCATGGACGCCAACTCCTCCTTGATGACGTCGCCCAAAAGTGTGCCGGAGGCGTGAGGTGAAATCGGGGTTACTGAAATGCCAAAAGACTGTAGTTCTTGTCAGATAATAACCGTAATCATCGCACGCAACGAGGTATCGGCGGTGGTGATGTTTTCGGGGCCGTCCGGCTGCAAACGTTGCGACTCCAGTTCCTCAAGGTGTTGGCAAGTGGTGACAACTTCGGCGGCTGTTGTTGGGTTCTGTATGGCCAACGCATTGAAGGCGATATTGCTGATGCCTTTAAGTAGGTGGCGAACCCTGTCTGCTTTGGTCATGGTGGTGTTTAAACGGCGACAAAGGGCAAGCACATCCTCTATGTATGAGGTGTAGGATTCGCCAGGTTGTTGCTTGCGAGCGTCCAGTGTCTTTTTTGCGAGGATTGACCGAACAGCTCGAGTACCGAAAATTTGGCGAAGCTGCTGCTTGAAACTGGTCCAGTCTATGGAATCAGCCTGATGTTTGAAAATCCATGTTTTCGCGACGCCGGTGAGATCAAACGAGACACGGCGAGGTTTGGCCGAATCGTCCCAGTTGTTAGTCTAACTCACTCGGTCGTAGTTGTCGAGCCAATCCTGCACATCTTCGCCTCGAAGTCCAGCGAACATGGGGGCATCGCGCTGGTGCCCACTAATGATCCAGGGATGATAGGCCGTAACAGGCGGGGCTGTTGAGGTAGACGCAGAAGTGCCGATGGGGTCGCCCTGAGGCATGTCACCGGGCACCTGGCGCCGACGGCGACCTGAGCGGAGTTTCCAGGGGGTAGAGCGGGCTGGGAGAGGACGGACGATCGTTGAGCAACCTGCACCACTTGTGACGTAGGAGTTAACGCGACCTTTATTAGGCCCCGAAGACACGGCGAAGCGACCACACCCAAGAGCAAAAATTACACCATCTCCCGCTAAAGGGAACCATGTGTAGATGTGAAGCATCGGGCGCTAACGCTTACACTGGCGGCGGCGTTGACGCTGGCGCTCATCGCAGCGTTGCGCAGGAGAGAAATCTGGGGAGGCGCAAAGCACGCAGTGATGGAGTGGTGTTTCCTACTGGAACATGTCAATCGCTGCTAATGGGCAATGAGAGACAGAAGACTCCGACTGGACACAGAGACCCGCAGTCCGCTTTTAGTTAACGCGCACGCTGCGAATTTTTATTGTTCAACAGCGCACAGGAGAAATCTCCCACCGGCACCACCTTGCAGGTCGAAATCCATCGCCATATATACGGAGTGGCCAGTGAACGGTTGTGCAGCGCGAGCAGTCGGTTTTTTCAACCAAGAAACTCGCTAGCAGACGCTGCCTGCGTCGGCGTCGCGAGGCGAGAGAGGGGGACGCGCATGCGCAGTGGGGAGTGTGGACGCCGCGGGCAGATCGCCTAGAGGAGAGAGGGGGAGAGTAGGAGGGGAGAGAGGAGGGGAGGCGCATGCGCAGTGAGGGTGACGTTGCCGCGGGGGAGGGATGCCTAGAGGAGAGAGAGGGGGAAAGGAGGTTTTTTTATTTTTTTTTGAAAGAGTTTGCGCATGCGCAGTAAGGGATGTCACGCCGCACACCGGATTAAGCTTCGCCATAAGATGCTTCACATCTAAAATCACAGTTCAGCCGAGTTCCCACAACCGAAACAGAAGAGGCACACACTCGATGATGAGCAGGCACGAAGAATGGGGATATGTCTGATGAACACCCACAATATATATAAGAAAAAATACGGGTACACGTATGAGACAGCAATACTTTTATACCATAAAAGTATTGCTCTCTCGTACCTCTACCCGTCTTTTTCTTATACATACCGAACCCATTGAACTTTCATGCTGAATATATATATATATATATATATATATATATATATATATATATATATATATATATATATATATATATATATATATATATATATATATTGTAATGATTGCCAGCGCCGTAAAGCCCCACCTGTGCACCCCGCTGGTTTCTTGAAGCCTGTTGCGCCGCAACAGGTTTCAGCAGGAAAGTTCAAAAAATTATATATATATATAGTTGTGTCTGCGTGCGAGGATCAGTGCTGTCAGTTGCATTCGTCGAAGCAGGCCAAACCGCGGCCGAACGGTAGCAAAAAAAACACGTGTTCGCCGTGTTCAAACTACTTTGTGGTTCATTTCATTACAGCGAAAGAGAGTGGTGCAATGGGAATGTAGTTTTGCCTAGCTTCAGGGTAAGTCCAAGCGAAAAGGAAAGTGTTTGGATATCTTTTCATTTATTCGCTCCACACTGTGGTGCCGCTTCGTTCATGCCCATCATATTAAGTGAACCGTCAACATTTTCAATTTGATGGCCGGAAGTGTGATTTCTTACTTCTTGTCGTTTTCTTCGGTCCTTCCCATCGCTCTGAGGATATTGGTCATCATCATTGGCGGAATTGCTTCGGCTTCATTGGGGGCAACAATCAGCGCCACTGAAAAGTTAAAAAGGAGAGATGGTGTTTTATTTTGCGCTAGTTAATATGAACAGAGATATTTATGGCAACCACTCGCGTTGAGTTTTCTTTATTTTTATTATCGCTAAGTTTCACATGAAATTTTATGGCGGAGGCGTGTATTTCAGTAATAGATAACAAATGTTCGTGCAGAACTCATTAGTAATTGACGTCTGTTGCGCTAGAAAAGTGCAATCGATCATGGGATCAGAGCGCCTGCTTGAGTGGTTAGTTATTGACGCATGGCTGCTCTGTATGTGGGCGAAAATAGCTCGTACGAAAGCCAAGATTTAATTAAACGACAGTAGTGCATTCAGTTAAACACCAGCGTTTCTACAAGGCATATTTGAGGGCGTCTTCATATTAATGCCAACCTAAGACATTCTCAGCTTCCCTTACTCCACCACCATCAGAAACAGCCTTTGAGTACCGGCTACTTGGACGGCACAGCTCCTTCCTCTATAAACATCTTCATGTAACGTTGACAGTTAAGGCTCCAGGATTCATGCTTCTAGGTTGGACGTAACTACAGATTTACTCATATTAACGGAACAAGATACTATTCCCTAACTTTGGTCTTTCATCCCGTTTATTTAGTTAGAATGACGATCGTAGTGGCTGCAGTGGGATTGTTCGCAATGTCAAGCGCATAATAAATGCGCACTGCCGCAAGTCTTCTACATAATAAACCGCACTATCTATAAATAAAAGCGTAGGAGCCAGGGGAGGCTACAAGTCATGACCCTTTCTTAATTTTATTACTGAATGTTAAAACCTATTGCTGTCTAGAATGTCGTGTCTCAGAAACCGCCTGAAAGATTATTCAGTCATTAAGTTGTGGAGACCCGATAGAGTATCGAAACACTTCGTATCAATACCAAATAACAGTATGATACAGATAATTATATCCTCCCGCTCTGGCGTTAGAAGACTTTCACAAACTAAAATCCTCAAGATTTATAAGGGATACTGAACAAATATTGGAAAAACCGACGAAAACTACAATAATACAGTAATAGTTCCGATAATAGAGTTTATTTAGCGTACTTTTCAATAGTTGACTGTATTTTTCGTAGATTGTCAAAGCGCGACGGCGGCTGCACGCAAGCGCCAGCCATGTGTTTGGCGCGTGATGACCGAAACTCCGTAAAATAAAAAAAAAATTTTTTATGAAATTTCTCAGGTCTTGTCAAGCCCACGGAAATCGTGATCAGGGAACATCTTACCAACTGCAGCAGCATACGCCATAAGGAGGCACTTTCCAAGAAAGCCGTCCATGTTTCCGACTGCAGAGACATAGAAAAGAAAGTAATGTAACAAAGCCTACATTCCAGTATGTAACGCACTGGCACACGAGGACAGTAATGTAGCAGTTTAGCAGTCTGTTTATTTACTCATCTGCGTTTCCATTAAGTATAGATTGTAGTGAAGAGGAATGCCCGGCGCTACAGCCGCATCGCCAGCTTTGCACGAGGCACGAGCGGGAGCTGCCTAGCCTGTGGTTGCTGCAACGCTGCCTGCGCCTGACCAGCTCTTGCCGCTACGGTTCGGACGAAACCACCGCTTCCGGCCTCGTATTTTCATTATATTTTGGTGGAGGTGCTGCGGTTTTCCCCGGCCCTGGAATTACGTAGCCGAACGTTGCCGCCCGTCATGCCTGACGACGCCAACTCGACACCCCAACCGGCTTCGCCGCCCGTTGGATGTCCCGGTGCCCAACTTCTTCGAGAACCAGAGATCTTCAGCGGCACCGATGAGAAAGACGTTGAGGATTGGCTTGAATCCTACGAGAGAGCCAGCACTACCAACAAGTGGGACGATGCTCAGCACCGCAATGTTCTATTTAACGGATGTCGCCAAGATGTGGTATAAAAACCACGAGGCCGATCTCCCCACATGGGCGACCTTCAAAACCAGCATAGCAGCAGTTTTTGGACGCCCTGGTGTGTGCAAACTTCGGGCAGAACAACGCCTACGAAGCCGGCCCCAGCAAACAGGTGAAACGTTCACCAGCTACATCGAGGACATTCTCGACCTCTGCCGCCGCGTCAACCCAACGATGACGGAAGCGGACAAGGTGCGCCACATCATGAAGGGCATTTCTGATGCATTTCAAAGGCTTCTCTCTTCACTACAAAATAAATAAATAGGTGTGAACTGTAAGTTTACAAAAGCTGCCAGGAGTTTTCGTTTGTTTTTTGTATTTACAAGAAAAACGTCCAAAACAAAAAAGAGCGCAGCTTGCACTAGTCGCGCAAGGCTGGAACTATCAGCGGCGTCAGTGTTTAACCTTGCTAAGTTTGGCCACTAATAGTAAGCTTTTGCTAGAAACGCTATTTTTTTCTTGAAGTAGTAAGTATAGCTAGACTTGGATAGACATGGCACACGACCACCTGTTACGTAAGGTCGTGAGATTAGTCACACGAATAGGTGTTACGTAATTTTTGGCGGGAACATGTCACATCACAAGCTATTTTTGTCACATGACAAACGTGATGTTTGTCACGTGACTAAATATTACTTGCCTTTAGTCATGTGACCTGATCTCGGGAGATGTAATATGATTCTTGGTCACGTGAATGTTGCTACGCTGTTTTTAGACATTTGACTTGTCCTGACGTGATGTTACGGGATTTTAGTGACGTGACAAATTCTTATGTGATGTTACGTGGTTTTAGAAACATGGCTGTTTCTTGCGTGACGTTACATAATTTAAGGTATTGGACAAATTCCTACGCCATGTTACGTGATTTCAGTCCCGTGACTAATTGCGACGTCATGTTACGTGCAGTCTAAGAACAAAGAAGGTGCCGGGCACTCTCTTTGGGAGAGTAATTTCTTGTCCCGTATTTAACTCTCTTTCCAAGAAATGACCTCTTTTTGTGGCAGTGTATAATAATGCTTCAGAAAGGGTTATGGTACGCCACCTCAACACAGTAATGTTGTCATACGTTGGCAGATTCGAAGCACTTTCGGTAGCACTCGTTTTGCCTCCATGCGGGGCAAGTCTGTTCCATTGGCAGATCGAGACTGTTCCCTGCATGTTTCAATGTCAGATCCGGAGCAGCTGTGTCGCGAGATCCACTTCACGGAGCAAATTTTTCCACTCCGCCAAAAGCGGCGTCTTTTTCCAAAGCAGTTGCGAGACCTGGCGTGGCTCTGGTAGAATACTTGATTGCCACGCAGATTGCTTGGGTTAGATTCTAGTTGGGATCCTGATATTTATTATTTGCATTCGCCGGGTCAACGCTGCTGACGTAAGTTTTCCTTAACGCTCTTGCATTTAAATTACCAATGTCTCTCCTCATCGTTCCTGGGTAGATAAGAATTGTTAAACAACTGTGGCGCATATCTGCATACCGCGGCCCGTGGTATCGGGTATGTGCCACACGTGTCTGCAGGAAAGGGATTGACGACGTATGCGACAGGATTTTCACGTAATTCATGCCATGACCACCCCGACGTATTCATCTATACCCCTTGTCCTCCCATGGAAATTTTGGTCTACACCAAGTTAAGGAGGCGATCACGAGATCACCCGGACGTAGGCGGCTAGATAGATAGATAGATAGATAGATAGATAGATAGATAGATAGATAGATAGATAGATAGATAGATAGATAGATAGATAGATAGATAGATAGATAGATAGATAGATAGATAGATAGATAGATAGATAGATAGATAGATAGATAGATAGATAGATAGACAGAAACGCAAAAGTGCTTACAGTACGCAAAGAAATGCTTCGCATTTAATAAATAGCAGCGCCTAGTCGAAGTGCATGCGCATTGGATTGAGTATAGTTTATGTAAACATTGATCTACAACAAACAACTGTACCTCACAACAGCCCGGTATTTTTTTCTGAGTGCTTGTCACGTAAAATACCAGTTAGATTAATGCTTTAGGAGGTAAAAAAAAGGTAATGTAAAATTTTAGTTAAAACTCACGCAGCGCACATTGATACCTAAGGAGCATTTCAAAAGTTGTTTTTAGTGCATTTCTAATGATTTCTAGAGTTATTTGTCTGAAAACCCTGCCTGATAACCTGTGGCCTTTAGAACAATTACATCTCCACAGCTCGAATACTCCAGCAGATTGAGATCGCGCTTACGGGAAACAAGAAATCATATTTGCTAATTACCAGTAGTTCGCTAACCATTATTAATAGTGATTTTTGTTCATATATTGCAAATACACAAGTTAGCTTAGTCGGACTGCAAAGGATACTTTGTTTGAAT
>JALIZH010024366.1:0-50167 GCA_030522465.1 Rhipicephalus appendiculatus
AATATGGATCAAATGCCTCAGTTACGGTGGCAAGGGGGGGGGAGGGAGAGGCTGCTTTGACCAGCCCTTCTCGCCCTCACCCCCCCCCCCCCCATAACAAACGCTGTCACGGGAAGTTTTTGACACAAATATCTCGTGTCGGATGCGCTTTTTCATTAAAAAAATTACACCATCTCCCGCTAAAGGGAACCATGTGTAGATGTGAAGCAGCGGGCGCTAACGCTTACACTGGCGGCGGCGTTGACGATGGCGCTCATCGCAGCGTTGCTCAGGAGAGAAAACTGGGGAGGCGCAAAGCAGGCAGTGATGGAGGAGTGTTTCCTACTGGAACATGCCAATCGCTGCTAATGGGCAATGAGAGACAGAATACTCCGACTTACAAAGAGACCCGCACTCCGCTTTTAGTTAACGCGCACGCTGCGAATTTTTATTGTTCAACAACGCACAGGAGAAATCTCCCACCGGCACCACCTTGGAGGTCAAGATCCATTGCCATATATACGGGGTGGCCAGTGAACGGTTGTGCAGCGCGAGCAGTCGGTTTTTTCAACCAAGAAACTCGCTAGCAGACGCTGCCGGCGTCGGCGTCGCGAGGCGAAAGAGGGGGGGTGCGTGGGAGAGGAAGAGGGGGGGACGCGCATGCGCAGTGGGAGTGTGGACGCCCAGCCAGCGAACGGTCGAGAGTGAGGCGCGAGCGGACGGGAGAGTGGGGCGCAGGGAGGAGAGAGAGCGAACGGCGAGAGAAGGAGCGGCGAAGCACTGCACCTACCCTCTCCTACACTCTCTCGCACCACATGCTCCGTTTGCTAGGGGGCGAGGATAAGCGCGCGCCCGCAGCTGTTACCTATGTGAGAGGGAGTGAGAGCGAAGAAATAGCACCCTGCCGGCGCGCGGACACCTCCTCAACCTATCCTCCTCCTCCGCGGACAACGTCGGACAACGCGGGACAACGCCGCCTGACATAGCCCGACTAAGAAATGCATTCGCATTTAATATATTTCTGGTGTGAGTCTGAGTGAGTTTCACACTTTTAGCCGACCTATGGCCATTTAGGTCTCTCTTCCCTACTGCGCGCTTATCAACTCATATCAAGTGAAGAGATAAGGAAATCAGGTCATTGCCGGCAATGCTACTCTATTCCAACAACAACAAAAAAGGGATTTATGGTACGCAGAAAGAGCGCATTATTTGGCGCTTCGTAAAACGCTGCTGGTTCTCGCCTGTACTTGCTTTGTCGCAGACGTAACTCTGACATCAGACAGAGGTAAATAGAAGAACATTGTACGGCCCCATGTCTTAGTTACGCGCAGCGCTACTCAGAGGAGCACAGAAGACATAGCGGCACAATCGAGTGCTTACAAATGAACTGTACATGCGCAGCAACTGTTCATATCTGCCAGAAGGGCATAAAATAGGATAACGATTTTATCGTTAACACAAGTTTGAGCAGCAGAACTTAAAAAAGTGGAACGAAAGGAAGACATACAAGGACGTCGGTGTACTAACCACAGAAGTTTTATTTCTGTGCGCGCGGCTAAAATAATTAACCACACACGCACCACAGGCGCCTTATCACAGCTAGGTACACATGGTTCACTGTGCGCACTTGGCTATTTATTTAGTCGTGCGCACAGAAATAAACTTTCAGTTGTTAGTACAGCGACGTCTTTGTCTGTCTTCCTTTCGTCTCTCCTTTGATGTTCCGCTTCTCAAAGCAGTGTTATCTTTGAACCAACGAGCTCCGGTGAATGCTGTTTTGTATTTTATCGTATTTATCATTTAATCTTTTATATAGAGCAAGGCGTAGAGTTTCGCTCATAATCATCGCAAGATGCACCTACGGAACACGGGTGAGACCTGTTTGTGTGCGAGCTTAACTTCCAGAAACATCAAATCGTTATGAGAATTCTATGCGGCACATGGTTTTGCAGCGTTTTGGTTTACTACTTAACGCACTGCGGTATCATAAACCAGTTTACTAGGATTCCGGAATTGGCCTAAGCAGGGGAGTAGATAACATATGACGACGTTGTCTATGGTCTCTTGCTGGAAGCCACCTGGTTTGTCTGTGCAATCAAGCTGTCTCTTTACATGTTCACTTTTTTTTTTGGGGGGGGGGGGCAACCATTTTTTTGCGCCGCAGAACCGTGCAGGAAAGCACAGGACACATCTCAAATTGAGCTGTACACCTCAGGAGGAACTCCATTTTTCAAGCCACATTGTTTTCTTGTTGCTGCTGATCCTGTTTTTGCGCAACTTGATCCCCTAACCAATGCTTACCGGAAAACGTGGAGGTTTATTTTCTGCTGATTAAGCTTTCATAATTAACTATTTGTTAGGGGTGCTACCACCTTATATGTATGTGCGTGTGCGTGTTTGTTATGTGTCCGCTTATGAATATGCATTCAAACTGCAAAAGGGGCCGGGAGGTTGAACCACAATTGACTCACCCTACCTTCGGCTCGTGCGTATGCTCTCCCTAATATTAAGTCCAGTGTTTTCCGCTATAGAGCAAACGTCTACTTATGATATACGGGCCTCGGGTTACTCTGTAATAGTGTGCTGATTAGAATTGCATGAGTAATCAAATCATCAGGGGTCTCGGGTGACTTCACTTAGGACTTGTGCGCAACATTCCAGCAATGCGGGGGAGTATCAGGGCTGATCAGGCAAACAGTGATGCCTGCAGCACGTTCGCCGCTTTCTTCTTCAATTTTCTTTTGTGCCAGAGCGCTGTATGCCTACGACGAAATACGGAAATAGAGATTGCCTTAATAACGACGTATTCGAGACGTCCTTCAGAAATCAATTAGCTGCTTGACGGTTTCGACGGTGGTAATGACATTCCGCATGCAAATCAGACGCACGTGTTGCATGCTGTTCACAGCCAGCTTATTAGACAGCCGACATAAGTTGTACAACCCTGGTTGAAACCAACTCATTCTGTCTTTTGTACTACAATGCACTGGTACTTACATTTTAGCGGCCTAAATTTTTGCCTTGGTACTATCGCATAGCTGCACACCACGATATATTGCGAGTCGTTCACAGGAAGCCACCGGTCGCTTCGAACAGCTTCTACGCATGCTTCCGCTGTAATGGGAACGCGAGCGGCCATATTTCTTCCGCACCGCGGCCCTGTTGTCGGTTCACCCTTGCTGAAGCCATTAACAACGCTCGGGGGCCAAACTTCTGGCATCGCAAGCTGGTTGCTCGACACCGGCAGCTTTTTCTTTCCACCAAATGACTTTTTAACCTTCTTTTTTTCCTGCGTCAATGATGCACCATAGCCTTCAAAACAAATACAAGGTAGTCTTTAGAGCGATTTTTATTCTTTCCTCTGGAAGTTCTAGGAATCGTAAATTCGTCTTTAATAAGGAGGAATGACGTGTCCACTTTCGCTCCTTAATGGAAATATTTAGGGAGCTTTGGAAGCGCCTTTTACTACTTGGTCGGGAAAAAACAACTGTCCTCCCGCCTGAGCCGGGTTTTGTCGTAATGTCGCGCTACTTGGCTTTGAGGATTACAACCTTTTTGTAGTTGTCCCATCTTCACGCCGTATTGGTCATATCAACTTGCAGAGGAGTGGGCGGGAAAACTAGAGACTGGATTCACTGGCGAGTGTCGCAGAACTGATTCGCAAAAGACTCCCGTTCCAGCCCTGATAATGATGTGGACGGATAAGAACATAAACGCACCGCTTCCGCATCAGATATAGTATATAAATGGTCCCCGAAAGAACTCGCCGTTTGCTGCGTTAAAGTATTTTTCGCTGCGCCGGAAATTTGGTGTTATTTCTCACATTTAACGCCACGGGCTTCAATTCCTCTGCCGCAAACCTCTACTCACATCCGTGCCGACCAGGATTCTTGTTTTTCTGGTTTTGCACTTCGATCCACGCTGGTACGGCCCGCCGTCAGTCTTCGTTACTAGACGTTGCACATTGTTAGCTCTAATGACATGTTATGAAAACTGCTACATTTTCAGATCAATAGACTGCAGTGTATTCAAGCCTACTGCATAGGAATTATTTGAAAGATTGCTGCACTTAGAGGTTTGTTAAGAATGTTACCAATTTGTAACTCCGTCTTCCGTTACCTCTTCCAGTTGGCTAATACGATTCTTCTTGTTGACAGGCAGGAACACTGTAAAACTCATCGTCCGTTTGTCTGCATTTCCTACATTCGATTGCCCGATTGTGGCTCATTCTTGAGAGCGATCACTCATAGGAATTTGAGGTCTTATTCATGTGAGAATCAGAGTGACCAATGCTTTACACTGTAGCGAAGAAAAACACATCGTACGGTCTGTTATGCCGATTCGAAGATGACTGGGAGGCGAAAGGCATCTACCTTTTCTACTGTTTCATCCTGTCAGTCGATCTATCAATTCTCCCTCACCACCATCCCACCCTCGAAAGTCTTCGGCCAGTCAGATTTTGCACTGCCTCCAGAAAGTGGCGCATTGCAAGCTTTGTGCTCCTCACATGGTTTTGCACTGTATTCGCAATGTAATGTGATGACGTCATAACGTTACGTTATGTTATGGCGCGATCATGAAATCTCTGTGATTCACAAATTTTGGCGATCTGTTAGGTCAATATGACATCATGTTAAATTGAGGTCATCAGATTTTCGTTACGCCATCGGCCCACATAAGTGCACTTGAGTGTCATGTGACGTTTGGCCTGCCTTTATTACTTAGTTGTTTTTTTTTGCATTATTTTTGTCGAAGCCGCCGTCTCAAGATGCGGCGTGAAATCTGAAAATTTGTTTACTCGATGATACACATAAGGCATTCGACTAAAATGAGTGCTAGATAATGCACACATGTGACCATTATTGGTCATGCGAAGAGCGCTACTAATATACACAGTAACCTGTGCCATGTAACGCTCCTTTCTCATGGCCATCCTAACTTGGCAAAAAAGAAAAAAAAAGCGGTACTCAAATAAAATGAGATTTGAACAGAGTCCGATTTCTGTAAAGTTATCATTTTTAATGATATCGCTGAGCAAACTGTCTTGAATGCCAAACGTATCGCTCCTCTTACCTGCACGAACATGTGCATTTGAGAAAGATAAGTGATAGACTTGTTTTATTAGAGTAAATGCAGATGAATGGTATCTATAAAATTAATGAATTCAACAAGAAGAAAACACTTCTTGTAATGCCTTGAAAGCTCACTTTTCCACAATGCGACTCTGTATACAGAGAAACCTGCTGTAAGGCCATTTATTGCGTATGAAAGATTGATTCTTGGTGTGCGCGATTGAACAAGAAAAAGAAGAACTTTATTTCGGTAATTGCAGAAAATCGCGATAGAGCTAAAATACAAGGACTTGATCAAGCCTTACTGCGAATGAACTGATATCTTGCTCGAGGACTCACGGACGCATCTTATCAATGCCGTGGTAAGCCAACTTGGCGGCTATGATGACGTCAAGTGCGTTTGCTTCACTCGTCATTCGATGACGTCAATCGTTTGCAATGACGTCAAGTGCGTCAATCACGTTGCGGTTAACCTGCTTCAATGTGATAACAACGCAGCCGGAACGTTACAAGCCTCTGTCCTTGAATAACGAAAGAACCAGAATGCAGTGTGGTGAAAACATTTACGTGACATCACAAACTTCGCGTCCCATCATGCTATTGCACCAGCGTGGCGGTTTCAGTGATGTCCAGGCGTGAAATTTATACGTGTTTAGCTATATTAAGCAATACGTTTTACATAAAGCCTCGATATCGGGCCGGCTGACTTGCAAAATTTAGAGGTGAGCTAACTTGGAAGTATGACCAATGTGACAAAGAAATTGCAGGCGTCTCGATTGAAATCTGAGGTTGGGCCAACTTCAAATTTGGGAGGGGACACCTTGAAAACTTGGTGAGTGGTCGATAACGAAAAATCGTCTTAAATCTGTAGTCACGTTCAAAAATCACATAAATCCAGGGGAAATTATGCGAATGCGTAAACACCATGTTTGTTACCAAAAAAAAAAAAACAATGGGCTGACATGCTCACGCTAACAAAACAAACAGCAAAAGCCGGCAGATCCCACGCACTGTGGAAATCGATGTAATGCGAAGCAGCCAGAAAGGAGCAAATCATGCTTTACATAATTTGCATGTCATGTTTTACATGTTAGGACCCTGTCATTCATGTTTGTCATACAGTCACGTCGAGGAATGCCAATTTTGGTGTATATGAAGATAGCGAACGGGACGCAAGCGCACCTTGAGCGTGGCATGTAAATGGCGCTGTAGATGACATGCATGCCAAAATTCTTATGTTACCACCTGCGACTTATGTTCGTTATACGGTCATGTCACTGAATACCAAATTTGGTGTATATCAAGCCAACGAAACGGCCGCGAGCGCGCCATGAGCGTGGAATGCAAGTCATGTCGCAGATGACAAGTCATGATTTCCATATTACCACTTGTCATTTATGTTCGCCATACAACCATGTCACTCAATACCAAATTTGGTGTATATCAAGCCAACGAAACGACCGCGAGCGCGCCATGAGCGTGGCATGCAGTTCATGTCGCACATGACAAGTCATGATGTCCATAATACCACGTGTCTTTTATGTTAGTCATACAGTCATGTCACTCAATACCAAATTCGGTGTATGTCAAGCCGACGAAACGGCCGCGAGCGCGCCATGAGCGTGGAATGCAAGTCATGTCGCACATGACAAGTCATGATTTTTATATTACCACTTGCCATTATGTTCGTAATACGGTCATGTCACTGAATACCAAATTTGGTGTATATCAAGAAACGGCCGCGAGCGCGCCATGAGCACGGCATGCAAGTCTTGTCGCACATGACAAGTCATTATTTCCATATTACCACTTGTCATTTATGTTCGCCATAGGTCATGTCACTCAGTACCAAATTTGGTGTATATCAAGCGAACGAAACGGCCGCGAGCACGCCATGAGCGTGGAATGCAAGTCATGTCGCACATGACAAGTCAAATTTCCATATTACCACTTGTCATTTATGTTAGTCATAGAGTCATGTCACTCAATACCAAATTTGGTGTATATCAAGCCGACGAAACGGCCGCGAGCGCGCCATGAGCGTGGAATGCAAGTCATGTCGCACATGACAAGTCATGATTTTTATATTACCACTTGTCATTTATGTTCGCCACACAGTCATGTCACTGAATACCAAAATTGGTGTATATCAAGCGAACGAAACGGCCGCGAGCGCGACATGAGCGTGGAATGCAATTCATGTCGCACATGACAAGTCATGATTTCTATATTACCACTTGTCACTTATGTTCGCCACACATTCAGGTCACTCAATACCAAATTTGGTGTATACCAAGCGAACGAAACGGCCGCGAGCGCGCCATGAGCGTGGAATGCAAGTCATGTCGCACATGACAAGTCATGATTTCCATATTACCACTTGTCATTTATGTTCGCAATACAACCATGTCACTCAATACCAAATTTCGTGTAT
Source organism: Rhipicephalus appendiculatus (assembly GCA_030522465.1). Classification (NCBI taxonomy): domain Eukaryota; kingdom Metazoa; phylum Arthropoda; class Arachnida; order Ixodida; family Ixodidae; genus Rhipicephalus; species Rhipicephalus appendiculatus. Next base: position 7,486 of record JALIZH010024366.1, read on the forward strand.
ATCAAGCCAACGAAACGGCCGCGAGCGCGCCATGAGCGTGGCATGCAATTCATGTCGCACATGACAAGTCATGATTTTTATATTACCACTTGTCATTTATGTTCGCCACACAGTCATGTCACTGAATACCAAATTTGGTGTATATCAAGCGAACGAAACGGCCGCGAGCGCGACATGAGCGTGGAATGCAAGTCATGTCGCACATGACAAGTAATGATTTCTATATTACCACTTGTCACTTATGTTCACCACACAGTCATGTCACTCAATACCAAATTTGGTGTATATCAAGCGAACGAAACGGCCGCGAGCGCGCCATGAGCGTGGAATGCAAGTCATGTCGCACATGACAAGTCATGATTTCCATATTACCACTTGTCTTTTATGGTCGCCATAGAGTCATGTCACTGAATACCAAATTTGGTGTATATCAAGCTAACGAAACGGCCGCGAGCGCGCGATGAGAGTGGCATGCAAGTCATGTGGCACATGACAAATCATGATTTCCATATTACCACTTGTCATTTATGTTCGCCATACAGTCATGTCACTCAGTACCAAATTTTGTGTATATCAAGCTAACGAAACGGCTGCGAGCGCGCCATGAGCGTGGCATGCAAGTCATGTCGCACATGACAAGTCATGATTTGCATATTACCACTTGTCATTTATGTTCGCCACACAGTCATGTCACTCAATACCAAATTTGGTGTATATCAAGCGAACGAAACGGCCGCGAGCGCGACATGAGCGTGGCATGTAAATCATACTTTTCATGACAAGTTATTCATGATTTTCATGATATGACCAGCCATTTATGTTCATCATGCTGTCATGTTATGCCATACCAAATTTGGTATAAATCCCATAAACGATACGGCCAGGAGAGCACAAAGTCGTAGGCGGCTAGATAGATAGATAGATAGATAGAGAGATAGATAGATAGATAGATAGATAGATAAATAGATAGATAGATAGATAGATAGATAGATAGATAGATAGATAGATAGATAGATAGATAGATAGATACGCTCAATGTCGCCGAAGTTGGCTAAGAAATGCTTCGCATTAAAAAAAATTACACCATCTCCCGCTAAAGGGAACCATGTGTAGATGTGAAGCAGCCGGCGCTAACGCTTACACTGTCGGCGGCGTTGACGCTGGCGCTTATCGCAGCGTTGCGCAGGAGAGATAACTGGGGAGGCGCAAAGCAGGCAGTGATGGAGCAGTGTTTCCTACTGGAACATGCCAATCGCTGCTAATGGGCAATGAGAGACAGAAGACTCCGACTGGACACAGAGACCCGCACTCCGCTTTTAGTTAACGCGCACGCTGCGAATTTTTATTGTTCAACAACGCACAGGAGAAATCTCCCACCGGCACCACTTTGGAGGTCAAGATCCATTGCCATATATACGGGGTGGCCAGTGAATGGTTGTGCAGCGCGAGCAGTCGGTTTTTTCAACCAAGAAACTCGCTAGCAGACGCTGCCTGCGTCGGCGTCGCGAGGCGAGAGAGGGGGGAGCGTAGGAGAGGAGAGAGGGGGGTGACACGCATGCGCAGTGGGAGGTGTGAACGCCGTGGGCAGGGATGCGTAGAGGAGAGAGGGGGGAGAGTAGGAGAGGAGAGAAAGGGGGGACGCGCATGCGCAGTGGGAGTGTAGACGCCGCGGGCAGGGATGCCTAGAGGAGAGAGGGGGGAGTGTAAGAGGGGGAGAGAGGAGGGGAGGCGCATGCGCAGTGAGGGTGTGGTTGCCGCGGGGAGGGATGCCTAGAGGAGAGAGAGGGGGAGAGGAGGTTTTTTATTTTTATTTTTTTAAAGGGTTTGCGCATGCGCAGTAAGGATGGGCACGCGGCACACCACCACCACCACTACCGGATTAAGCTTTCGCCATGAGATGCTTCACATCTAAAAAAAATTACACCATCTCCCGCTAAAGGGAACCATGTGTAGATGTGAAGCAGCGGGCGCTAACGCTTACACTGGCGGCGGCGTTGACGCTGGCGCTCATCGCAGCGTTGCGCAGGAGAGAAAACTGGGGAGGCGCAAAGCAGGCAGTGATGGAGCAGTGTTTCCTACTGGAACATGCCAATCGCTGCTAATGGGCAATGAGAGACAGAAGACTCCGACTGGACAGAGACCCGCACTCCGCTTTTAGTTAACGCGCACGCTGCGAATTTTTATTGTTCAACAACGCACAGGAGAAATCTCCCACCGGCACCACCTTGGAGGTCAAGATTCATTGCCATATATACGGGGTGGCCAGTGAACGGTTGTGCAGCGCGAGCAGTCGGTTTTTTCAACTCAAGAAACTCGCTAGCAGACGCTGCCTGTGTCGGCGTCGCGAGGCGAGAGAGGGAGAGGGGGGAGCATAGGAGAGGACAGAGGGGGGGCGCATGCGCAGTGGGGAGTGTGGACGCTGCGGGCAGAGATGCCTAGAGAAGAGAGGGAGGAGCGTAGGAGAGGAGAAGAGAGGTGGGACGCGCATGCGCAATGGGAGTGTGGACGGCGCGGGCAGGGATGCCTAGAGGAGAGAGGGGGAGCGTAGCAGGGGCGAGAGGAGGGAAGGCGCATGCGCAGTGAGGGTGTGGTTGCCGGGGTGGCCAGTGAACGGTTGAGCAGCGCGAGCAGTCGGTTTTTTTCAACCAAGAAACTCGCTAGCAGACGCTGCCTGCGTCGGCGTCGCGAGGCGAGAGAGGGGGGAGCGTAGGAGAGGAGAGAGAGGGGGGGACGCGCGTGCGCAGTGGGAGTGTGGACGCCACGGGCAGGGGATGCCTAGAGGAGAGAGGCGGGAGCGAAGGAGGGGAGAGAGGAGGAAAGAGAGGAGGGGAGGCGCATGCGCGAGTGAGGGTGTGGTGGCCGCGGGGAGGGATGCCTAGAGGAGAGAGAGGGAAAGAGGAGGTTTTTTTATTTTTATTTTTTTTGAAAGGGTTTGCGCATGCGCAGTAAGGGTGGTCACGCCGCACACCACCACCACCGGATTAAGCTTCGCCATCAGATGCTTCACATCTAACACCTGCCGGCGCGCACACCTCCTCAACCTATCCTCCTCCTCCTCCTCCGCGGACAACGCCGCACAACGCCAACGCCGGATGCCTGACATAGCCCGACTATGAAATGCATTCGCATTTAAAAAATAACACACACTGTGGATAGCATACGCTGCTGTGTGCAATATTGCTTACCTTTGTACTCAGTGCCCACAAGTCAGCGTCATTTCATCGAGTAATTCATGTTGTGTTGGGGCAGCGGCGGCCACCATTAGTTGTGCTTATTAGGATGGCTGCAAAGTAATTACTGCCTACATAGGGCAGGGCGGTTTTGACATAAACTTCAAAGATGGGGTACCAGCGAATACACATAGACACGTACACGTGTATTCGCTGGTACCCCGTCTTTGAAGTTCATGATGCACCACCGGGCCAAACAAGTAGCTCTTATGAACGATTTCGACCGGCGTTCGCAATGAAACTGCACTGACAAACCTATTCACTATCACTTTAAAACACAGTTACTGCAATTCTTCCTAAAAGACGTTGTTTAAAAACAAAAGAGTAAAGCAACAACGACGTGTCTTTTAACGTTTATGTCACGTACATACTGACAAACATTTTATTGACATCATGCAAAAAAAAAAAAAACGAATAAAGCGTGATTGAACTATTCAAACCAATGTGACATCAATTATTATCAAATTTTCTTCATATTTTTATTTTCACCTTGCAGTTGAAAATAACGTCTGGCTGGCAATGTATTAGTCCTGTAGCGATGCCTTGGAACTTGGAAATGGGTTGCACTCTCGAGAGCCTTCTAGTGGGTCATCTGCAAAAAAGACGCCGTTCGCGCTGAGAGTTCGTGCCTGGCCATGGCTGTCGCCATTACGCAGTATCTGCTAGTACCGGCAAATAAACACCTTAACAAATTGGTGGAGACTGCTGTGCTCCCCATTCGATGCCTGTGGAGCTTCGATCTCGTACCCTGCCATCTACCATGCCCCAAGACGCTTCTCAGCAAACTCCTCCCCCCCATGCCGCCCACTTGTCCCGGTGTCCCACGCATCCGCGATCCACCGATCTTCACTGGCGCCGATAGCACCGATGTGGAGGACTGGCTCGCATTTTACGAGCACGTGGGTATCGCCAACAAATGGGACGACGACGGCAAGTTGACCAACTTGGTATTCTACCTTGCGGGGAGTAGCAGGTTTGTGGTATTACAACCACGCGTCTGATTTTGCAACTTGGTCTGATTTCAAGAACGCCGTCATCAACATTTTTGGCCGGCCTGCCGTTCTTAAGCTGCTAGCCGAACAGCGCTTACGCGAACGTGCTCAGAAGGCCGGTGAATCATTCACCAGCTATATCGAAGATGTCCTCGACTTGTGTAAGAAGGCCAACGGAACCATGTCTGAGCCTGACAAGATCCGGAACGTTATGAAAGGTATTGACGATGATGCCTTCACCATGCTGCTCGCCAAGAACCCTGCCACAGTGGCCGACGTCATCACGCTCTGCCAGAGCTACGAGGAGCTCCGCCGGCAGCGTTCGATGACCCGTCGCTCCCCTTCACGAGATGTAGAGCTTGCTGGCTTGGTGGCCAGCTCTGACCAGGCGGCGTTGCTGGCAGAACTAAAGTCATTCATCCGGGAGGAAATCGCACGCCACTTCTCTCTCCGGGCCTTTGCCCACCCGCCTGCCGTTCAACAATCGGCGACCACCCTTCTTCCTCCCCTCCGCCGAGCAATGAGCAGGAAATTTCAGAATTCATGCCAGCGTACCACCAACAACCTCCGGCTTCTGCGCCCCAGAGTTACGCCCAAGTTGTCGCGAGGCCGCCTGAAGTACTTCCGGCGGCTGCCCCTCTGACTTACGCCGAAGCCGCCGCTCGACCTCCGTCCACTGAAGCGGGTGTGCCGGCTACGTATGCTGGCGTCATCCCTGGGCCTCGACTTCAGCCCACCATGCAGTCATTCCTGCAGTCGTTCCGTCCGTCGGGTCTTGCGACATGGGTGGCACCTTCCCCCCGCCGAACCGATGATGCACACCCGATAACCAGCCCATCTGCTTTGCATGCGGTTACGCCGGTCACGTTGCACGTTATTGCTTTCGGGTGCAACCGCCTCCTGTCCCGTCACCTGCCGCTGGCCAGATGAGTTGTCCCTTTCACGACTCACCCCCGTCTATGCAACCGACGTCTCGCTCAGCTCCATCTCCTCATAGGTGCACGTCTCCTCGACGTCGATCCCTGTCACCCATGCAGCCAAGTTCGGCCGCTCAAGAGCAGGAAAGCTAGTCGTCACAGTCCACGAGGCAAGGGCTGCGACGCTATCGAACTGTGAAAGCCCTCAGACAAATCCATCGAATGTCATCAACGTGTTTGTGGACGGTGTTCGCGCATCTGCCCTTATCGATACTGGAGCTGCCGTATCCGTTATGGACACGAAACTTTGCCGCTTACTCCGAAAAGTGACGACGCCACTTTCTGGGATGTCCCTCCGTACCGCTAGTTCGCAGAGTATTCATCCTACAGCAGTGTGCAATGCTCGCGTCATCATTCAGGACGTTCTATATGTCGTCGAGTTCATAATCATTACTGCATGCGCCCACGACGCCTTCCTGGGATGGGATTTTCTCTCCCGCCACGACGCCGTCATTCTTTGTGCCTCCGCCGAAATTGAACTCTCACCGTTCTCACATTTGACGCCAGTAGACAGTCCCTCGGCACTGAGCAAGATCCTCGTCAAAGACGATACGACAGTGCCTCCAAGCTCGTCAACGGCTGTGTCGGTCTACTGCGCCGGTCTCTCCGACACAGTTGCACTTCTTTCGCCATCTGACCGTGGTTGCAGTAGGAAAGGGTTGCTGGTACCTCTCGCGACCGTGCAAGTAACTCAGGGCAACACCGCTATTTTTGTGGCGAACCCATTCCCGTACATTCTTACGTTGGTTCGAGGGAATGTCTCGGTAGAGTGGAACACGTCGACGACGCACAAGTCCTGGACGTACCCGATGACTCGCACTGTACCAGTTCCCGTACCATCAGTACTGCTTCCACGTCTGACCCGTCATCTGCTGATGTATTTGGTAACTCCATCGCTGATAACCTTACGTCGGTCCAGCGTTCCCAGCTTCCCAGCAAGAATTTCGGTCTTCTTTCGATGTCGGGCAAACTTCTCTCGGTCGCACGTCTGCTGTTACACAACTCATCGACACTGGCGCCCAGCCACCGTTACGGCAACATCCATATCGCGTGTCGCCTGCCAAACGTCGGGTAATTAAGGAGCAAGTAGACGATATGCTCCGATGCGACGTAATACGGCCCTCGGACAGCGCATGGGCATCTTCTGTTCTTCTCGTTGAGAAGAAAGACGGTTCTGTGTGGACTACCGACGGCTCAAGAAGATCACTCGCAAGGATGTTTATCCACTACCGCGCATCGACGACGCGATTGACAGCCTCCACAGAGCCGAATTATTTTCTTCTCTCGATTTGCGCTCGGGGTACTGGCAAGTACCCATAGCTGACGACGCTCGACCGAAGACAGCCTTTGTCACACCCGACGGCTTGTACGAGTTCAACGTCATGCCGTTTGGTCTGTGTAATGCGCCCGCGACCTTTGAGCGCATGATGGACACCGTTCTGCGCAACTTGAAATGGCACAAGTGCTTGTGTTATCTAGACGACGTCGTTGTTTTCGCTCCGGATTTCTCCACGCATCTCCAACGTCTGAAAGAAGTTTTCACACGTGTGAGCAACGCCGGTCTCCAACTAAATCTGAAGAAGTGCCGATTTGCAGCACGGCAACTCACAATCCTAGGTTACGTCGTGTCCAAGGACGGAATTCACCCCGATCCAGCCAAGCTTCGTGCCGCGGCCGAATTTCCCAAACCTGCCTCCGTCAAAGAACTGCGCAGTTTCGTAGGCCTGTGCTCATACTTTCGACGATTCATACGAAACTTTGCGACGATCATATAACCACTGACGAAGCTCCTTGGAAGACACGGGCCCCTTAATTTGTGGTCATCCGTGTGCGACGACGCGTTCGCCAAGCTCCGCCATTTGTTGACGTCTCCTCCTATACTACACCACTACGAACCTACGGCCACAAAGGAGGTGCACACAGACGCCAGCGGTGTAGGCCTCGGCGCTGTCCTGGCGCAGCGCAAACCCGGATACCCCGAATATGTCGTTGCATACGCAAGCCGTACGCTCACGAGAGCCGAGACAAATTACACCGTCACGGAAAAATAGTGCCTGGCGATCGTCTGGGCACTTACAAAGTTTCGACCCATTTGTATGGTCGTCCATTTGATGTCAACGACCATCGCGCACTATGCTGGCTGTCGTCATTGTAGGATGCCTCAGACCGTCTCACCCGCTGGGCTCTTCGCCTGCAAGACTACGACATCCGCGTGCTGTACCGCAACGGAACCAAGCATGCTGACGCCGACGCCCTCTCGCGCTCCCTTCTGCCTGACGACAGAGCCCCCTGCTCAGTATCTTCCATTGCTGTTTCTGTCATCGATGTTCACATCATCGCTACCTAACAGCGCAAGGATAACTGGATCGCCCCGCTGATCGACTTGCTCTCTGATCCGTCCGCAACACCATCCACTCGCGCCTTGCGTCGTCAAGCTCACCATTTCGCCATACGTGACGGCCTGCTGCAAGGGCTGCCCAAATGCCGTAGTGAGAGGTATAAGCAGTTTTAGTGAACAATGTTGTCTTTCTGAAAGCTTGAAATGAGGGGGGCTTTCAGGGTACGCTGGCACACCAGCTCTCGCGGAAGCCTGATTAGGGGTCCTCCTTCTCCATGGTTATAGTTATTCCGCATTCCCAGGAGCGTCGATGTAATAATACTGTTAGATCTACATCATCATCCTGCCTAGCCCTGCACACCCTAAGTATTTCAGGTTATTTGGACGGGCATACGGGAAGGCAGGCAGGGCTTGCCTCCCAAAACGCGGAATGAGAGCCCACCACGACATTACAAACCCTCCTCCAAAAACTAGGCCACCAGGACAGCATGCGAGAGATTGAAGTCATGACAGACAGACCGGACGATATCGAGCGTACGTACAAGGTGAGTCTTTTTTCTTGGGACATGTATACTGTCAGTAACCAGGATGGTTGCGGTGCCAGAGTGGGAGTCAGGCAGCAACCATCAAAACAGAACGAACACCGGCTACACTGAGGCTGCTGTATACGAGGACGGAAGAGACAAGTGACTCCAAACTAAGGAGAAGGTAAGTGCTTCTTTGAAAAACTGAACTATACCTGACACCGAGAAGGCTAACGTCGCTCTAGAGGCTGTACACGGCTACATGTTTGAGGTTTCACCAGTAACTATAAGTAGCTTACAGGATTCGCGCCATGGATCAACCAATGGAAAGGCCGACAAAACAGCAGGCGGCGTCTTAAAGGACAGTGCTCAAAGTAAACACGAGATAAATGGGGCCATTGGGCACTTCTGAGCATGAAGGTGTCGCAAGGAATCTCCAAGCGGATGTCACAGCTCGATGATACGCCAGCAGATAGAGTTCAGAGGCCGGGGTTACAGCAGTGGTGGCGTACATCTAAAGGAGCATTTTGATTCACTTCTAGTGTAACCAGGAGGTGATCAAATAAAACACCCCTTTCTCAGTCAAATATTATATCTCTCATCCGCTAGACATACCTTGACCACTGATCAAGAAAGCAAATATGCCTAGTAACTTTCGTCACTGTGAACACAAATCAAGAGAAAATAGTAGTTTGTACTTTTGTTCAAAATTCTTCGTCATCTCAGTGCCGTTTTCAAAACGAGTCTGAAGTTTCATTGCAGTTTTGACAATATATGGATCATGAATTGTCATGGCGCCCGAGCAAAATGCTTCTCTGTACACGCCTGACTAGTCCTCTGGTGCCTCGCGTACAGCAGAAAACAGCGAAAAATCAGGCAGAGGGGAATGGCTCACAACCATTTAGATGCAAAGCATCTTATAGCGGTGGCATGTCTCGCGGCGTTGTCGCGTCAGCACTCACACTGCGCATGCGCAACTCTCCTCCTTCCCTCTCTCCAACAGCTGCGCGTTACTCTCTCCACTTCTCTCCTACCAGCTGCTTGCGCTTCTCCTGCGTTCTCGCTTCTGCTCTCGCGGCGCATGCGCTACTCTCCTCTAGTCTCCTCTCCTTCAAGTGTGAATATAATGCCGGTAGAGCGCTCCCCCTCCCACGCGCTGCGGCCGCGCACTCTCCTCCCACACGCGGGCGTTTACGCAGGCGTTCGGTCGCCTTCTCTCCTCTCCTCCCCCAGCGCTGCAGCCTGTAATCCCCACTCCATCCTCTCCCTTTCCCATTTCATGTAACCGCCTGCGCTCTGTCGAGGAAGTATTTAGATTCGAAGCATCTCATGAGCGAGCTTGATCTGGTGGCGTCCGCGCTCCATTGCGCATGCGCCAACTCTCCCCTATCTTCTTCTACGCTCCCCCCTCTCTCCTCTAGGCATCCCTGCCCGCGGCGTCCACATCCCCACTGCGCATGCGCGTCCCCTCCCGCGCTCTCTCTTCTCCTACACTCCCCCCTCTCTCCTTTAGGCATCCCTCTCCGCGGCGTCCACACCCCCACTGCGCATGTGCGTCCCCACCTCTCTCTCCTCTTCTACGCTCCCCCCTCTCTCGCCTCGTGACGCCGACTCAGGCAGCGTCTGCTAGCGACTTTCTTGGTTGAAAAAACCGGCAGATCCCACGCACTGTGGGAATCGATGTGATGCGAAGCAGCCAGCAAGGAGCAAATCATGCTGTACATAATATGCATGTCATTATTTACATGATAGGACCTGTCATTTGTGTTCGTAAAACAGTCACGTCGCGCATTACAAATTTTAGTGTATATCAATCTAGCGAACTGGACGCAAGCGCTCCATGAGCGCGGCATGTAAATGGCATTGTAGATGACATGCATGCCAAGATTTTCATGTTACCACCTGCCACTAGTGTTCGATATATCGTCACATCCCGCAATACCAATTTTGGTGTATATCAAGCTAGCGAACTGGACGCAAGCGCACAATGAGCGTGGCATGTAAATGATAGATGACATGCATGCCAAGATTTTCATGTTACCACCTGCCACTTGTGTTCGACATATCGTCACATCCCGCAATACCAATTTTGGTGTATATCAAGCTAGCGAATTGGACGCAAGCGCACCATGAGCGTGGCATGTAAATGGCATTGTAGATGACATGCATGCCAAGATTTACATGTTACCACCTGCCAATTATCGCTTAATCTTTTACCTCGAATCACAGCGAGACGCGAGACCAATCTGCCTCCGTTTCGCATGCGTTCGTATTCTCGCGCTCTGCGCATCGTGCAGAACGCCATCCGCGTTCCAGCGTTTAAATTGACGGACACTTTGTCAATTCCAAAGTGTGTTCCTCGAACGCCTGTGCCCACTGAGACGGGGTCGGTCAGAATGAAACTGATGCGCGCGTCTCCCTCCTTGCATGATTAGAGACGCTGGGCACCACGACGTCACGCAAGCAAAGCGCGAGCGCTGTAGTGTCCAACGCGACCGGCGTCCGTTTGCGCGGCCCCGGCGCCCACCGTTTACATGTTCGGCACAGCTGGAGGGACGGATGGACGGACGGGCGGACGTGAGCATGAGACATTAAAGGCTTTCACCTTAAAATTTAGTGTATATCAAGCTGGCGAAACGGCCACAAGAGTGTCATGAGCGTGGCATGCAAGTCATGTTGCACATGACATGTCATGATTTGCATATTACCACTTGTCATTTATCCTTTCAATACAATCACGTCACTGAATACCAAATTTGGTGTATATCAAGCTAGCGAAACGGCCACGGAAGTACCATGAGTGTGGCATGCAAGTCATGTTGCGCATGACGTGTCATGGTTTCCATATTAAAATGTCATTTATGCCCGTCATACAGTCACGTCCCTAAATACGAAGTTTGTTGCATATCAAGCTAGCGAAACGGCCACGAGAGTGTCATGAGCGTGGCATGCAAGTCATGTTGCACATGACATGTCATGATTTCCATATTACCACTTGGCAATTATGTTCGTCATACAGTCACGTCAGTCAATACCAAATTTGGTGTATATCAAGCTAGCGAAACGGCCGTCAGCGCGCCATGAGCGTGGCATGTAAATCATGTTGTATATGACATGCAGGTCATGATTTTCATATTACCACCTGTCATTTATGCTAGTCATACAGTCACGTACCTCAATACCAAACTTGGTGTATATCAAGCTACCGAAACGGCCACGAGAGTGTCATGAGCGTGGCATGCAAGTCATGTTGCACATGACATGTCATGATTTCCATATTACCACTTGTCATTTATGTTCGTCATACAGTCATGTCACTCAATACCAAATTTGGTGTATATCAAGCTAACGAAACGGCTGCGAGCGCACTATGAGCGTGGAATGCAAGTCATGTCGCTCATGAAGTCATGATTTTCATATTACCACTTGTCATTTATGTTCGTCATACAGTCACGTCACTCAATCCCAAATTTGGTGTATATCAAGCTAAAGAAACGGCCGCGAGCGTGCCATGAGCGTGGCATGTAAATCATACTTTTCATGACAAGTTATTCATGATTTTCATGATATGACCAGCCATTTATGTTCGTCATATAGTCATGTTATGCCATACCAAATTTGGTATAAATCCGATTAACGATACGGCCAGGAGAGCACAAAGTCGTAGGCGGCTAGATAGATAGATAGATAGATAGATACGCTCAAAGTCGCCGAAGTTCGCTAAGAAATGCTTCGCATTTAAAAACCGGCAGATCCCACGAACTGTGGGAATCATGCAATGCGAAGCAGCCAGCAAGGAACAAATCATGCTGTACGTAATATGCATGTCATTATTTACATGTTAGGACCTGTCACTTGTGTTCGTCATACAGTCACGTCGCGCAATACAAAATTTGGTGTATATGAAGATAGCGAACTGGACGCAAGCGCACCATGAGCGTGGCATATAAATGGCATTGTGCATGACATGGATGCCAAGATTTTCATGTTACCACCTGCCATTTGTGTTTGCTTAATTTTTTTACCTCGAATTGCAGCGAGACGCGAGACCAATCTGCCTCCGTTTCGCACGCGTTCGTATTCTCGCGCTTTGCGCATTTTGCAGACGCCATCCACGTTCCAGCGTTTAAATTGACCGACACTTTGTCAATTCCAAAGTGTGTTCCTCGAACGCCTGTGCCCCCAGGGGCTGGGTCGGTCAGAATGAAACGTGATGCACGCGTCTCCCTTCTTGAATGATTGGAGACGCTGGGAGCAGCGACGCTACGCAAGTCAAGTGCGAGCGCAATAGAGCCCAACGCGACCGGCGTCCGTTTGCGCGCCCCGACGTCCACCTGTCACCATGCCAGGGCACGCCTGGAGGAAGGGACCGACGGACGACCAGACGGACGGACGTGAGCATGAGACATTAAAAGCTTTCGCCTTAAAAATTGTGTTTATACAAGCTAGCGAAATGGCCACGAGAGTGTCATGAGCGTGGCATGGAAGTCATGTTGCACATGACATGGCATGACTTCCATATTATCACTTGTACTTTATGCTCGTCATAGAGTCACGTCACTGAATACCAAATTTGGGGTATATCAAGCTAGCGAAACGGCTTCGAGAATTTCATGAGCGTGGCATGCAAGTCATGTTGCACATGACATGTCATGATTTCCATATTACCACTTGTCATTTATGTTCGTCATACAGTCACGTCACGCAATACCATATTTGGTGTATATCAAGCTAGTGAAACGGCCGTCGGCGCGCCATGAGCGTGGCATGTAAATCATGTTGTACATGACATGAAGGTCATGATTTTCATATTAGCACCTGTCATTTACGTTGGTCATTCAGGAATGTCTCATCGTACCAATTTTTGGATATATCAAATTAAGAAAACGGCCTCAGGAGCACTATGGCCATGGCGTGTAAATCATACTTTTCATGACATGTTATTCATGATTTTCATGATATGACCAGTCATTCACGTTTTTCATACAGTCATGTTATGCCATACCAATTTTGGTATAAATCCCATTAACGATGCGGCCAGGAGAGCACAAAGTCGCAGGCGGCTAGATAGATAGATAGATATATAGATACGCTCAAAGTCGTCGAAGTTCGCTAAGAAATGCTTCGCATTTAAAAACCGACTGCTCGCGCTGCACAACCGTTCACTGGCCACCCCCGTATATATGGCACTGGATCTTGACCTGCAAGATAGTGCCGGTGGGAGATTTCTCCTGTGCGTTGTTGAACAATAAAAATTCGCAGCGTGCGCATTAACTAATTGTTGAAAGCAGCGCAAAAAGACGAAACACAAGATGAAGGAGGACACAGGACAAGCGCTGAACTAGCAACTGTCATGTTTTTTCAACAGAAGAAAATAAATACAAGCAGTTCGGCTGCGTGCGCACCCTCTACACTGCAGATAATTGTTACGTTTTTTTCAAATAGGTTGAATTCACAATCATGAAGATAGATGGATGGGGCGGAAATGCAATTATCATGGTTTCTCTTTATGTGGAATGCTTCGGTGATTTCACGTGATCTCTGATCCATGTGCCTGAAGATGACATGCGTGCTATCAAACAAAGGTTTACAACCACAGTCGCGACAATGAGAAGACAAATGTGAAGTGGGTGCGCCCTTCAGAGTGTTGCTGTGTTGGCGAAGCCTTTCGTTCAGGCAGGCGCCAGTTTGTCCTATATACATTTTGTTACATGTTAACGAAATATTGTACACCACACCACATGCGCACGTTACAAACGGAGTGCGATGCTTAACGGAGCACGCATTCTTTTGTGATAGGCCTGTCTTCGTTTTATCTACAGCGGCGCATGCTCTCCCAACCTTACCGCGAGCGGAGAGCACAACATCTACGTCAAAGCCTTTTGCAATTTTTTTAAGCCTGTGTGATATTCCGTGCACATACGGAATGACAGCGAAATTCTTAGACCTATTAGTGGAGCTTGTGCGTTGCCCGGGCCGTGCTGCAGATAGCTTTAAAGATTTTAGCAACCTGAGGGTTGAAAAAGCAAAAGAGGACAGACTTAGCATTTTCTTTAGCGCAAAAACGCATAAACTGGACATTCCTTTCCGCTCCATTGTCAGTGAGCGCCATTCCTGGCAAGAAGTCGTTTCCAGCTACCTTTAAAAGCAGCTTTCCTCCCTACGAATAGAAGATCCCTTTCTCATACCTAGTTCTAGTCATCTCACTGATTACCCGTCGGCCCAAAACCCTGGCTCTTGTTCGGTTGCTAGTTTTGATGTGGAAGACCTTTTTTACTGCATGCCTCACGACAAACTTATGGCTTCAGTTAAACAATGCATAGGTGAACACAACGATGAAATTGCGTTTAGAAACAAGTGTGGTGTAACGACAGAAGCCTTCTTAGAACTGCTCAGTTTCTATCTTAACGCTACTTTTGTTATGTGGGAAGGTGTACCGTATGTTCAAAAATCCGGTATATGTATTAGGTGAAAAGTGGCGCCAGTACTCAGTAATATCTTTTTGTCAGCTGTTGATCGCGCCATAGAAAAGGAGGTGCATGATCTAGTTATTAAGATATGTCGTTACGTCGATGATTTTTTAATCATCCTACCGAGTGACGCCTGTGCTTCCCTAATTAGTGACCTACTGAATATATTCAAAGACAATGCCCTTCGGTGGCTGTTCACGACTGAATTGCCAGTGAATGGTACTATTAGATTTTTAGATCTGTGTCTGTTTGTGGAACCGGACCATCTATGCTGGTGTTTTTCGCCACGTGCAAAGAAATCACTCTTGAGCTATTCGTCAGGACATTCCAAGATAGTGAAGAACGGCATTGCCTTCAATTCGCTAAGTTCTGCACTCAACAAATCTTGCCACCATAAGGTCGAGGCCAGCTTTCAGGAACAAGTAGCTCGTTTAGAAAAAGCCGGCTTCCCAGTTTCAAACCTATCATGTGTTTCCCTCAGGTTGCTAAAATCTTTAAAGCTATCTGCAGCACGGCCCGGGCAACGCACAAGCTCCACTAATAGGCCTAAGAATTTCGCTGTCATTCCCTATGTGCACGGACTATCACACCGGCTTAAAAAAATTGCAAAAGGTTTTGACGTAGATGCTGTGTTCTCCGCTCGCGGTAAGGTTGGGAGAGCATGCGCCACTGTAGATAGAACGAAGACAGGCCTATCACAAAAGAATGTGTGCTCCGTTAAGCATCGCACTCGGTTTGTAACGTGCGCATGTGGTGTGGTGTACAATATTCCGTTAACATGTAACAAAATGTATATAGGACAAACTGGCGCCTGCCTGAACGAAAGGCTTCGCCAACACAGCAACACTCTGAAGGGCGCACCCACTTCACATTTGTCTTCTCATTGTCGCGACTGTGGTTGTAAACCTTTGTTTGATAGAACGCATGTCATCTTCAGGCACATGGATCAGAGATCACGTGAAATCATCGAAGCATTCCACATAAAGAGAAACCATGATAATTGCATTTCCGCCCCATCCATCTATCTTCATGATTGTGAATTCAACCTACTTACAAACACGTGACAATTATCTGCAGTGTAGCGGGTGCGCACGCAGCGGAACTGCTTGTATTTATTCTCTTCTTTTGAATAAAGATGACAGTTGCTAGTTCAGCGCTTGTCCTGTGTCCTCCTTCTTCTTGTGTTTCGTTATTTGCGCTGCTTTTAACAATGAAGTTCAACCAACTCGCCCAGTTTTTTACGCTGTTGCGTTAACCAAAAGCGGACTGCGGGTCTCTGTGTCCAATCGGAGTCTTGTATCTCTCATTGCCCATTAGCAGCGATTGGCATGTTCCAGTAGGAAACACTGGTCCATCACTGCATGCTTTGCGCCTCTCCAGGCTTCTCTCCTGCGCAACGCGGCGACGAGCGCCAGCGTCTACGCCGCCGCCAATGTAAGCGTTAGCGCCCCCCTGCTTCGCATCTACACAGGGTTCCCTTCAGCGGAAATGGTGTAATTTTTTTTAGTACCGCCAACGCATCGCAGTCCATATCGTTATAAATGGTTTTTATGAATCGCAACGAAAAAAAGCGCGTGCTTTGTGTCAGTTTAATTGATCAGGAAGACGTGTCCGTTGTTCGCGGAAAAAACGGCGAACGGCAAATGCTGCATTGAAGAAAGATTGAAGGCGAGATTGGTCAACAAATTTTAGAGAATCACTGCTGCATGCACGCTAAATGTTTCATTTAGTGAATGTGGTCTTGCTAGCTGGACATCTTTTTTTTTTCTTTCTCGTGCGCCGAAGTGGCATACACTTTTCAATAGAGCGATTTGTGCTCCATTCGATGGCCTCGGTCAATGAACTGTGCTCCGTCATGCATCTCTCTTTATTGTTAAATTTCTCAGTTCCAGCTTAATTTGTAGCCTAGCTTTATTGTGCGCCCGCATGGCTCTGTATGTGTTTCTGTGTTTTTGTTTATATTTGTCAAAGTACGCTTGCCTTTTGCACTGATGTATTTGATTTAATACAGTGTAAGTCAGGTTCTTAGCTCCTGCGCACCTATCTGTCACGCCCGCCGTCGGATAAATGTATCTCGGAAGAGTGCGCTGGTTATGCTCTTACCTGGTTTCCCTGAAGTAATATCTATCTATCTATCTATCTATCTATCTATCTATCTATCTATCTATCTATCTATCTATCTATCTATCTATCTATCTATCTATCTATCTATCTATCTATCTATCTATCTATCTATCTATCTATCTATCTATCTATCTATCTATCTATCTATCTATCTATCTATCTATCTATCTATCTATCTATCTATCTATCTATCTATCTATCTATCTATCTATCTATCTATCTATCTATCTATCTATCTATCTATCTATCTATCTATCTATCTATCTATCTATCTATCTATCTATCTATCTATCTATCTATCTATCTATCTATCTATCTATCTATCTATCTATCTTACACACATATCGATGCTCTCCGTACGTGCCGAGGTTGCTTAACAGCTGTGACATTGCACTGCGAAGTACAACGGCGCTGGTGAGATTCGGAACCATGGCGGCTGCATATCGATGGCAGCAAAATCTAAAATTAAGCTATGAAAGCCGCCTCGCTAGAAAAGCTGCAGTTTCGATTAATGTGGTTGATGTACAATTAAGTGTCTGTTGCGGACATGCTTATGTGTACGTAATTATCTACGTCGATTAGCGTTCGCGAACGACTACTTAAATTGTATTTTCTGTAAACCATCTCTCTAATATACGGAGTGCTCGTAAATTATTATTAAAACATTTAGCCCATGTTTCACAAAGAACCGGAGTGTATATTTACAATGACATGTTGCGAAGTTAGTGAATTCGGTTTTTTATGGCGCAAAAGCAGTATATGCTATGCTGCGCTAGGCACGAGATGTTTGGCAATGAAAACTGAGGTGATGTCGTTTTAAAGCTTATTTAAAAATACTTAGAAATTCCTGCGAAGGGGCATGTAGGGAAGGGTGTTTCAGCTCCAATAACGTAAAACCTGGGTAGGGGCGAAGCATGCAGTATGCGCCTGTGTTTCCACCAGAAAAATCTGTAATCTTCACGGCTTTACTCGCCACCGGTCCACTAACGCACTATCACTGTGCAGATACGTTTGAAGAAGTGGTGTTTCATAGAGATGACTTTACCGTAGAGATGCACTTTTGTGACTTTGGTTTTGGATAAAAAACTTGAGCGCTTTGGTAAATTTTGTTGGGGAATCTGACACCGCTGCTAAGCCAAACACAATGTTTTAGGCAGTAATAACGAATCTTTAACTGATAATGTGCATAATATGGACCGGTGGCGAGTAGGGGGGGGATTTACCAAATTTTTTGTGACCCATAGCCGTTTAATGGACCGTGGCGAAGACATGACACGTCGACAAGCCGAGACCCTAAGGTGCTTCGCTCTTATTAGCCTTCGTGCACACAAACATGTGCACATTAAAGAACCCCTTGAGGTCAGAATGGATCCCGAGAACTCAATGCGGCGCGCCTCGTATACATATTCGGGCTGTGGCACGTAGAACCCGATATGTTTTCACGCAACGGCGGTGATTGTGGCAGGTGCCGCATGGGAAATATCACCAAAAGTGACATCGCTTTCTACAATATAGCTCAGAACAACATTTACGGCATAATTTTGACAATGTTAAGGTATTATGACGTCCGTAGCGCGCACTATGCAGTTGCACCGCCAACTACGGCAGGCCAAGTGGATGCAGTCACCTCTAGATTTGAGGTCGTGCCCTAGCTGCAGATTCAGTCCTTAGGTCAAGCTATGGCAAGTTTCATTACTAGTAAAAATTACGAAAATATATTGGTGATACTAAGCAACTAATAACTACTTCGAACTAGATCAGATATGATACCATGTTTTGGATAAGACGAAGCTTTTATTGTTGTTGTTTGTATTACTCAAAATTATGCATGACACAATATCTACGTTCGAAAGAACCTTCACAAACTTTCTTATTTTTCCTGCGAAGCTGCTCTTGTGCAGATGCTCTAAATATATAGGACGTTTTGCGGTCTGGAAACACACATCCTAAGTGGGGGGTACTTGCTGCACTACTTCAACTATTCTTCGTCTCATACCACTACACCATTGCACCGCTTGACCGCGTGTCTCGCAGTGAATGGTGAAAGGGAAAAAAATTACGATGCAGTCTAGAGATGGAGTGGCGCCCATTTCAACTGAGTACTTCAAAGTAAGGCTGCCACCCAAACATCGTAAATGGCAGTGAAAACTGCGCTCGTGAAATGTTTTCGCTTCGTTTGAGAGCTCGGGCGTATGGCTGTTGAAGGGCAATGTCACAGGACGCCGTCTGTTTTCTTTGCCCAACAAAATCTTTCAGAAGCTTTTTTACGCAACAAAATCTTTCAGAAGCTTTTTTACGCAAATGGTAGCGAATACGAATTCTTTATTTGCGAGCACGCAGACCAAATAGTTGCATTGTGTACTCAGCGTGAAGCGGTAAATCACTCTCAGGACCCTGGCGACGACATGACACGCCAACTAGCCGAGACCCTAAGGCTTGGCACCCCCAGCACGAAGCTACCTTTTTTTTTGTTCTTGGGAAGTGCTGCTAGGCGCACGTTTTAATGACTTTCTGATGCCTACCTCTCAAGCGCGAAAAAATGGACTGGGAAAGGTGTAGCTAGCGGGGCGTGGGGCGGAACTGAACATTGTCTTTTTAAACGGGATGCAGAATTTCTCGTGACAGCTTCAGCAATTATGCGACACAGTTGTAGATCATTGCAATAACTGCAATTAGCACAAGAAAGGCAAGTAAAGACGATGAACGCTCGTAAGAGAACCTTGCCTGAAAGTCCCTTAGAGATACAGGATTTGTAGCCCTCTTAGTTGTTATAGCGGGAAAATTGAGCTCTTTACTGGGCGACATTAGCGTTAACGTCGTATAGGTGAAAATTTTAGGTTGAACGAGCAGACGAGTTTTTTTTTCTTGTCACTTCAGACTCTAGCAATTCGCAAGAGATATGTTCATCAGCACTATACTAGGGCACGCCACCGCACCCCCCTCATCCGGCGTAAAAATAGAAGCTTGTCGATGAGACTATCCGTCATTTCCCTGGTGCCATAAGGTGCTGGAAGCGCATAAACTGAATCGGAATGGACAGCGTTGGGAAGGCGTTCCGATGCGCATAGTGAACGGCCGCTTCTCGGGAAGGAATGATTCGTAGTCTTCGATCAAGCGGTAGAGCACTCACGTTAAATGCGAGCGCGTAGCTAAGAAAACCGCCAGGCCTGCGCGGAATGCGCAGCACAGTCACAGCGAAAGCTGGAAGAACAGCCTTTCTTGAGCCTCTTTTAAACACTCTTGGGACAACTACTACAAGCACACTTGCATGGTACCCACTACGCCATATATCATCATAAGTTTTGTGTAGTAGGGAAGCGTCCACTGTGCCATTATTCGTGATTCTTCGGAAAAGCGTGGTACCCGCTACACAGTTGTAATGCATTATGTGCACTTTGTTGATGCTGTGGCTGACGACGATGAAGCATTATTCCTGAGCCTTTTGTAATGGGTTGGAGCGTTGAACGACCCACCGGTTACGCAATTCGCATTGTGTGACGCCTGGTTGTTACTTTACTGTTCGAAAACACTTTATTACACATGTTAACGCGATTCCTTACCCGACGTGAAGCCTGCATAGGGTCAGTTTGAATGAAGTTTCAAGCACCGGCGTAGCTCAGTGGTGGAGTATTGGGCTGCCACACAAAGGGCCCGGGTTTGATTCCCATTCTGTCATAAGTATTTCCTATTTATTTAGTTTTTCTTGTTTCACGCGTTAGTGGTTACGGACACCAGCGGCGGCGGTGGCGGCGGCGGACAACTACGGCGCGAAAACGGCCCTTGTTGTGATCTCATAATAGTTTTCGCTGTAATATTTATTTATTTTTTATTTGTAAAACCCTCAGGGTACATTTGTACATTATAGAGGGGAGGGCCGGAAATACAGTTGAACAGCAAAAAATAAATACATATTATTGAAACACGTTACAGTGAAAATAACATATTGTGGAAGGAATAAGTCTAACATGAAAATCATAACATACAGACAATGTTTGGTTGAATACACTTAAAGAATGCTTGGCTAGCGACAGCGTAAACGGGCAGAAGACGAGGAGAGTGAAGAAGCTTCACACACGAGCGCTCGTGTATGTCAAGCCATTTCACTGTCCTCGTCTTCTGCGTGTTTACCCGGTGTCATACTACACTAACAAGCCGAGGCTGCTACCTTAGTTTAGCTAGAAGTTTTGATAGAGATGCCAGAGACGTATCATATACTAAGCCAGTGGTCGATGTATTGATTGATCGAATAATTGATTAATATCCATCATTATTGTTTTACTTAAATAATACAATACTGGCAATTATGAAGGAGGAAGTCGTATGGAGCATGTGGATGAGGTGAAGAAGGATGACGTGCGTGTGAGCTTTACGGACCAAATTGTGCCGTTAAAACAAAAATCCACTCAGCATGATGCTATTTATGTTATACAACACCATTTACCTTCATAGCGCTTATAAACACTCAAAATTACGTGATCATATTTAGCCTTCCGTTTTACATAGGTTAAGGTACTAGAAAACATTGATGAACATATATATCCGGCTATATGGAGGAAATAAAAATCTTGCGCGGAAGCTTGCAAAGAGTTCATTATAATCACTGAATTATGGCAATGACATTTACGTTTCGCGCTCGCGAACAGGCACCGCAGCGTATGCTCTTGTCTTCCGAAACCCCATGTCTGAAATGCACTTCTCACGTCATTAGAACATTCTTTTTTACTCTTACCAAAGACTCCAAATGTCGCTAGAAACAAGCGAATAAATCATTTTCAATCTATCCTGAGTGACCATGATCTTGACTTTCTTCTACTTCCAACGTTCCATGACATTTATCCCATTAGTTTCATGGTCCTCGTTGTAATTTCATATGACCACGTTACCGAGTGCCTTGTTAGGACAGGAAAAATATTGGCTTCGTGAAGAGAACCAAAGAGAGCGTAGATGAAACTCGATTGTGTACTATCAGGCCGAGTAATGCGAACCCCTACAGTTTAACAGCGGGCTAGCTCGAACACGCCTGTTTGCAGTGACATTTTAGTTGGATGGCGAAGGCACAGTAAGGAATCAGATGCGTCTGGAAGCGCGTTTTCTTTTTTTGTTTGCTGATATATTGGTCGGCTGGAAAACTATAATGGGCAGCTAGGAAATGGATCGTTTTTCATCCTTTTGCGAAAACCACTCAGCCTTTCACAAATTAGATATGGCCGCCGCGACAGCAGCGACAACAGCTGGGTCTAGTTTCCCAGCTGGATTTCTGTTTCTTTTGCTGTTTTTTTGTATCCCCAATTGAGCAAACTGGGACAAGCAGATCACTCTAGAAGAAAATTTGGGCTAGTTGGTGGTAATTTATTAGGAAGGAACAACAGCGCTAAAACAGACAAGGACCAGGAAAGCAAATTGCATCTACAATTGTGTATACTGCCCATGAAAGGAAAGCATCATGCTGCCTTAAAGCGACAAGTGCAACGAAGATCACATTTTGTTCCACTAAATATAAGAAAAGGAGCTGTAGCCAGATATAAAAAATTACACCATCTCCCGCTAAAGAAAACCATGTGTAGATGTGAAGCGGCGGGCACTAACGCTTACACTGGCGGCGGCGTTGACGCTGGCGCTCATCGCAGCGTTGCGCAGGAGAGAAAACTGGGGAGGCGCAAAGCACGCAGTGATGGAGCGGTGTTTCCTACTGGAACATGCCAATCGCTGCTAATGGGCAATGAGAGACAGAAGACTCCGACTGGACACAGAGACCCGCAGTGCGCTTTTAGTTAACGCGCACGCTGCGAATTTTTGTTGTTCAACAACGCACAGCAGAAATCTTCCACCGGCACCACCTTGCAGGTCAATATTCAGTGCCATATATACGGGGTGGCCAGTGAACGGTTGTGCAGCGCGAGCAGTCGGTTTTTTTTCAATCAAGAAACTGGCTAGCAGACGCTGCCTGCGTCGGCGTCGCGAGGCGAGAGAGGGGGAGGAGCGTGGGGGGAGGAGAGAGAGGGGGGGGACGCGCATGCGCAGTGGGAGTGTGGACGCCGCGGGCAGGGTTGCCTGGAGGAGAGAGGGGGGAGCGTAGGAGGGGAGAGAGGAGGGGAGGCGCATGCGCAGTGAGGGTGTGGTTGCCGCGGGCAGGGATGCCTACAGGAGAGAGAGGGGGGAGAGGAGGTTTTTTTATTTCTTTTTTAAAGGGTTTGCGCATGCGCAGTAAGGGTGGTCACGCGGCACACCACCACCACCACCACAACCACCGGATTAAGCTTCGCCATACGATGCTTCACATCTAAAACAAGATGTCTTCCGATGTCTTTCGCGACCATAGTAGCTTGCGTGCCCTGATAAATTATACACGTAAAGGCGGTGCGACTGAAGTCGCACGCTCAACCGGTGTAAGCTATTCGAGGCATTCAAGCGTGGGCTACCGCTTGCTGCTAAGCGAATGCATTCATGTCAAGAATTTGTACAACCCTCGGTCATGGTGACTCATGTTTTTCATTAGCGCCCAACATCGTATATTTGCCACGTTAAAGCAGTTCTGTTCAACCGATCTCGCTCTTAATAAACGAGTTGCTCTCGCGCGCTTTTGTGCGCATCAACTCCAATCGAACGTGTGTGGAGAAAACGGTGTAGCTTATAGATCTGTTCAGTTTTGTACCGATTGCTTTGAAGGGCGCAAGTGCATATGGAAGAAGAGAAAAGTACGTCCATTATACATAATAATTCTATAAAAAAAATACCACTAAATAGTGCTATGTGCATCATTCATTATCCTTTGCGGTTATTATTCCCGCGTCATGGTGTACTGTTCCTCTCTGTAATGCAGCTCGAGACAAAGTAGAGATACACGTGAATGCAAGCACTGGCCGAAACTCCCGTTCTGCAACTGACATATAGTTGGTAAGTTCTTTTGGCTAATGCTGCTTATTTTCGCTAACGGTAACGTTTATATAAACGATGGATACGCTGATACGTGAAAACGACAAGGTAATGATGGGTTATCTCAAAGATTACACAATGTCTATACAACCCCATCTTGGCGCGCGTGATCAGGAATCACACCTAGGGCCGCGCTTAGAGCTATATATTAACAGCCTCGTATTATACTAAGAAATACTATAAAACAGGGACATTAGTTATGAATTATGATGTGACAAGCGTCCCGCGATATTTAGTGTGGCGGACTGGTTCATGATATGTCTTTGTTTTATACTTTGGGTGGATGGTAATTCCTACCTGACCACCATCTAACGAAAAGTGTGTTACATGCGGCGCACATTTTGGAATCTAGTGCCAAATCCGAAGTTTCCGTCAACGGAGTAGAGCAATTGTATGAAAGTCATGCCTTTTCCAAAGCGGTTCGCACCATCGCGACTACTATCTACCAGAAAAGATAGAGAAAAATTACACCATCTCCCGCTAAAGGGAACCATGTGTAGATGTGAAGTAGCGGGCGCTAACGCTTACACTGGCGGTGGCGTTGACGCTGGCGCTATCGCAGCGTTGCGCAGGAGAGAAAACTGAGGAGGCGCAAAGCACGCAGTGATGGAGCGGTGTTGCCTACTGGAACATGCCAATCGCTGCTAATGGGCAATGAGAGACAGAAGACTCCGACTGGACACAGAGACCCGCAGTCGGCTTTTAGTTAACGAGCACGCTGCGAATTTTTATTGTTCAACAACGCACAGGAGAAATCTCCCACCGGCACCACCTTGGAGGTCAAGATCCATTGCCATATATACGGGATGGACAATGAACGGTTGTGCAGCGCGAGCAGTCGGTTTTCTCAACCAAGAAACTCGCTAGCAGACGCTGCCTGCGTCGGCGTCGCGAGGCGAGAGAGCGTAGGAGCTCTCTCGCCTCGTAGGAGCTCTCTCGTAAGAAAGCGTAGGAGAGGAGAGAGAGGGGGGGGGACGCGCATGCGCAGTGGGGGGTGTGGACGCTGTGGGCAGGGATGCCTAGAGGAGCGTATTAGAGGAGAGAGGGGGGGACGCGCATGCGCAGTGGGGAGCGCGGGGGAGGGATGCCTAGAGGAGAGAGGGGGGGGAGCGTAGGAGGGGGAGAGGAGGGGAGGCGCATGCGCAGTGAGGGTGTGGTTGCCGCGGGGGAGGGATGCCTAGAGGAGAGAGAGGGGGAGAGGGAGGTTTTTTTATTTTTTTATTTTTTTTTGACCACCCTTACTGCATGCGGAGTAAGGGTGGTCACGCCGGCACACCACCACCACCACCACCACCACCACCACCACCACCACCGGATTAAGCTTCGCCATAAGATGCTTCACATCTAAAAAATGTAGCCATTTGCACTCCACGTGAAAGCTGTAGGAAGTGCGCAGCAGGGATTGACCTGCTAAATACGCTGGCGTTCGGGGACAAGCGCTTGCTTGCGTCCCAAACTTGCAGCCTGTTGAGCGTCCGTGGTGGGAAAGGAAACCTTCATTTGTGAGACAGCGGTGCCCCCCTCCCCTGATCCTTCCCCCCCTACTCCTTTCTCTCCTCCTCAGCATCACATCACTCTTCGTCATCCTCACTTCCCTTTGCCACCCCTTCATATACTGTACAATACACGGCTATGCTAATCTTTAACCTCCTTTCCCTCCTCAACCCCTTCCCTTTCCCGCCTCCTTGCGATACTATACTATACATGACTTGCTATACATGGCTGTGCAATACATGATTTTGCCAGAGACTGGGTCTGAGCTAGCTGATAAAGTGACATATTGAAACCTGTGGCCGCTTGCGGTTGTTACCATTTTCTTGACCACGCTGTCATTATCAGAAAATAGACCGGATTACTCGAGAAACATATTCATATTAGGGGTGTGCGAATATTCGAATTTCGAATCCGAATCGATTAATACCTAATCGAATAACTCGATTCGACTTTCGAACAGCTGGTATTCGAAGTTCCGAATAATTCGACAGGGCGAATATCTCAAACGCGGCAAAGGCCAATGGTGTAACTTGGTTAGGGTGGTGGCTAAAACAAATGCTAACGTCGTTACTGCAGGCCTTTCGTTATAACTTTCACCCATATCCTGGTTCAAAAGCCAGTTCATGTTACAGCGAAAGCTGTTATGAGATCACAACAAGGGTCGTTTCTGCGCCGCAGTTGTCCGCCTCCGCCGCTGCCGGTGTCCGTAACCAATATCGCACGAAATAAGAAAAAAAACATGGTTGATCCCTCCGTCATAGGAATCGGTATAACACGAAAGTGAAATGTCTCCTTACACAAGTATTTTATTGTTTACTGTACATTGATATAAAGAGAGCTTGCACAATGTCTATTGGTGTTTGACAGTTATAACACCGTGTAACGTGGATGCATCCACGTTGGCGCCTAGTGGTACATCTGCATCCCGACGACTAACGTCCATGATCAATGATTAAACAAACCCTTGGGGTCATAGACAGAATGTGGTAGCTGTACGATGAGAGCGGAATCAGAGAAAGCGGTGTGGCTATGGTGGCTAGTGTGGCAGCCAGAAGAGCGTCACTGATTATTGAACAACGCTGCCCGAGCAGAGGGAAACGCAGCGCGCGTCGTGTCTTGCACGTTGGCCAGCTGCGATTTTAAGTTTGGAACGCGAAGTTACGGCCACGCGAAACACTCGCGCGTCGCAGAGATATTTTTGGTATGGACGGATGCTATGAGCGAGGCCAATGATAGAGGTAAGGTCGCCACCTGGCAGTGTGTTAATCGGTCGACAAAATTGCACTTTTCCAATTCGAAACGCACCGAATGGAACGGATGCGTAGAAACGACGCTTTGAAGGAACTAATCGTGCATTTCACAGTCATAAGCATTACTTCACTCGAGCGAAAGTAGTCAAAGGACAGTGGTGGATATAAAAGGCTTGTTTTTAAAGCGCCCCGAGTATGTGACCATGGCGTAGTGGTTAGCGTGCCCGGCATCTCTTGTAGCGCGCCAAGGGGTCGTAGGTTCGACTCCCATTGACGGAACTTTTTTTTCTTTGTCTTCTGATCGTGCGTATTTTTTCAACGTAATTTCCGTGACGGAAATACGTCACTCAAATCTTGGTGGACTCCGGCATAAAACACTTTCGTGTTAAAAACTAAATAAAAAAACACCTATGACAGAATGGGAATCGAACCCGGGACCTCTGCGTGGCAGCCCAGCACTCTACCACTGAGCTACCCCGCTGCTTGAAACTGCGGTGAAAACTGACCCTATGCAAGCTTCATGTCGGGTAAGGAATCGCGTTAATGTGTGTTGTAAAGCGTTTTAGAGCAGTAAAGTAAGAACCAGGCGTCACGCAATGCGAATTGCGTAACGAGTGGGTTGTTCATGCTCCAACCCATTACAAAAGCCTGGGGCATAATTCCTCATTGTCGTCAGCCACAGCATCAACAAAGTGCACATAATGCGTCACAAGAGTGTAGCGGGTACCGCGCTTTTCCGCAGATTGACGAATAATGGCATAGTAGGCGCTTCCCCACTACACAAAAATTATCATGATTTATGGCGTAGTGGGTACCATGCAAGTGGACTTGTAGTAGTTGCCCCAAGAGTGTTTACAAAAAAGTTCAGAAAGGCCGCTCTCCCAGCTTTCGCTGTGACTGTGCTGCGCGTTCCGCGCAGGCCTGGCGGTTTTCTTTAATTTGAAGGAGATTATGTCATGTCCACACGTCAAAAAATGCATGGGAGAACTGTCAAGCCCTTCACAACTTCACTTCCGAAATTAAGGCACGGACTTCATGCGTAGTTCGGTCGCGTACGCCGCAAGCGCCGTAAAACATGCCTACCTTGGCCCGCGATACCCTCACTGATTGGCTTCATATGTGAAATTTTTTTTACGCTGTGCAGTCGTCCGCACCACTCGTTCGCAAGCTCCCATCATTCCGGCTCGCAGTTAGAACGCTATTGTGAACGGGCGCCCGAAGACGTTTTGGCCCGCAGCACCCATGGCTATGAAACACAGCAGTATACCGTTGTCAGATTGGCCGTATTGCGCGACCATAGGGAAAAAACAACTAGCGACCATATGCCTCTGTTAACCTTTAAGATATGAGGGGGTGGTGCTGCTAACTGAAAAGCGGCTCTTCTATCAACATGCTAGCGCGCCCACACAACTGAAAACAAAACAACAGAACAAACCAAAAACAACCGAACAAGTTCTTAAAGCTGTGACCACGCTGTAGCGTCTTTATTTTTTCTTTTGTCTTGTCATAACTGGCGGTACATGTTTCGTGTAAATATACAATTCGATATTCGAGTCGAATTAGATATTTTTGGCTACTATTCAGAACTATTCGGTTCGAATTTTATTCGAGATGAAATTTCACTATTCGCACACCCATAATTCATATGAATAACAGCTCGGACCCATTGCCAGCGTGACGCCAAGGGCCGACATGAGGTGACAGCAGATGGAAGATGACAGCATACAACAGCCCGGGCCCCTAAAGGGCTCTGCAGTCAGAAGACAGAGAATATACCGTTCTTGTAAGATCACTTCTTGGTGAAGACACTGTGAGTCGCATCGAACTCGCGTGACCAAGTCCACGGCCTCTGCGGTTAATGCCCTTGTGCTAGCTTCGCCTGTGATGCTGAGCTGGTCCTCCACGCATGGTAAGTTGGCTCAGAATGCCCATCTAATCTATCTTGCCCATGATCACGCAACTTACCCTTAGCATCGTGTTTTCATATGCTTGTCACCTGCTTTACTTTGGGTTACTAGGCAAGCCTACTGGACAAGTAGGTCTCCACCTTATGGTGCAAGCTATCACGAAATATATTCTCGCGGAAATCGGCCCACGGCTCTACAAGATGGTATTGAGGGTGGTTACGCTGACTACGGTGCGCCGATCCCGTAGACAGTCGATTTTCAGCACTGAAGGACAGCTTACTAGTCAGATAACAAATAAGAAGACGCGGCAAACTACCCAGAGTCTCCCGGAATACAGGCATATAGATATTTTCTATGCTAAAGCAGTTTGCTGGTGATGTATGTTTATGAAACGATGATCTTCAGGTACTATATGCCCTGATGCTGCATAATTTTTCTGATAATACTTCCGGTAACCAGCCAATCTGTAGAGGCAGTGCTGATGCGGGCACATATCAGCCGATTAAATTGGTATCCTGAGAGTGATTCATTCGATAAAGCGGGAGCCACCAGCAGCATAGTTAGCATAGCAGTGGAAGGCTTTCAACGAAAGAATCGCTGTAGCATTACGCCCTAATGTTCATTGTCTCAAAAATATATGGCATCAAGCTCACGAAAATGTATATCTTTGCACCTGGATAATGCTGCTGGTTTTGCGCTATTCGAAATACGTTAGAAAAAAGAAGTAGTACGAAAAATGAAATCGAGCACTGAGAAAAAGAAACCGGCGCCCTGGTTATCAATGTTTTTCAGTTAGTATAGCAACCTCGGTCCTGAAACACAATGGTGTATTCGAGGGGCCTTTAACACATGGCCCCCGGAAATATTTAGATATGTTCATGAGCTGCGCAGACGGGACTGGTCTCACACATTTTTTTCAGGAGGCACTGCATGCGGTCCCCCATTTGTTAAAACATAACCGCGTAACAAAGACTATATTTCAGAAGTGGCATGCAGATTTCAGCAATTCTGGAGATCAGCATCAATGTGCTTCTCGACACTTGAGGTCGATACCCCTTAAGGAGTGTTCGAATATACGAGTTTCTAATTCGAATCGAATAATGCATAGTCGAATATTTCGACTCGACTTTCAAATAGCTTGTATTCGAATATTCGAGTATTTAAATAGGACGAATATCTAAAACGCGACTAAGCCAAATGATCCAACTTTGTCAGGGTAAAGTGGCTAAAAGTAAAGGATAACGTTGTTACATTCTTGAACTGCAGTACCAACATTCTTAACATGCAGTACGACTTTTGTTAAATATTTCACTCATATCCTGGTTCAGAAGCGAGCTAGTGTTTCTTTTGAAGGAGATTATGCCATTTCCACGCGTCATGACTCCTGCAAAGAAGGCCAGGAAACACTCTGGGAGATTGTCAAACAGCTAGCGAAAATAAATAAATTAATAAATAAATGAATAAATAAATAAACCACACACTGAGCTCACGCCTTATAGTCGAAATGTTCAAAAATACTTCAGCGAGCCCCGTGATCTCAAGAAAGGATGATCCCTTGAAATACTGAAGAGTATGAAGCTGCACTTTCTCCAGGTATCGCCAAAATTGCTTTGCGATACCTTCCCATCCCTGCCACTGAGGTGCCCAGTGAGCGCATGTTTCCAACTGCTGTAAACACCCTAACATCACAGCAAGAAATCCTGAAGCCAGATCATGCGGAAGAGCTTGTGCTTCTGCATGACAATTTATATTCTTTCGGTAGCAGTCACTCACCGAATTGCGTGCTCGCGGACATAGCAGATCTCATTTCTTTGTTCTTTCTTTCAATTTTCAATAAAGTCTGTTGTATTCGATATTCGATATTTTTGGCCACTATTCGGCACTCTTCGATTCGAATTCGATTCGAGGTGAAATTTCGCTATTCGCACAACCCTACAGATGACCCGTATATGATATACGTGAAAGTGCTTCTTCAAATCGGAATCCTCACAGTCCCGGCTCTTGCCGGAGACTACATTTCGCGACTACCGCCTGGTAGCCGGGGTTAGTTTCAGACCCTTCCTGTATATCTATCTGAACGTGAATGCTGTGCTTAGAATTCTGCATGACCTCCCTGCCGCCTTCATTCGCGCGTCACAAAGTGACCGAACAATCGCGTCTAAGCATAAAAATGCACAGAACGGACAATTCACGCTATTCTAGCTGACAAGCTTTTTTGCACGTGCGAAAGGTTCCGTAGTAATCTAGATGCGGCCAATTTAAAGTGAAATATGTGGACATACATTTCTGCACTGCCAGTAGCACAACGCTTGTGGTGCTTGCAAGGCTTTGATTAGCTGGTGTACTCTATGTTGTCCTCGAACAGAACGCAATAGAAGCCTTTGAACGACGCTACAATTCGTCGATAAATGTTTATTCGGCAATGCGTCATGTAGCTACAGCGCTTGACCATTCATAAGACTATCCGTCGCATGCCTTGTATCATATGTTTTTTTCTGTTCGTATTATTTTATGCTTTATATGTCAACATGGCCAACCATCAAGCCCTGCTAATAGTCATGATGTTCGCTCGATATCGACAGAAAACGAATGGTGATGTAGAGAAACCTTCACATTGTTTAGTGCTTTACGCAGTAGGCTTGCCGTCATCATGGTCTATACTACTTCACAATTGGCTGCTATCGTCTCCTAGGATCGCCACTAATGACACAAATATTTTAATATTAGCCCTATTTTCGCGATACTAATAGCTAAACAGCGCTTCTACAGGGATCAAATACCCTGCCGTTTAACTCAAGACATGCGTTAGGGAATTCGTAAGTACTCGAAATCTGCAATGAAATCTTGTCGCAAAAATATTTCTACGCTGCCTTTTAATCAAAAGCATTTTGGGGGAACAGCTACGCCCCAGTGGTGCGAATACTGAGGACACAGTGTAGCTGGTGACCTTCCCCCGTCTCCTTCCCATCCTCTTCACCCTCAATTCTCTTTCCATTCCCTTTGCTATACTACACTATACGTGGCTGTGCTATGCTTTACCCTCTCCCGTCCTTCTTTCAGTCATCACCTTCACATCACTCCTCCTCAACCCATGATATACTACACTATACATGGCTATGCTGTGCTTTTACCCTCTCCCATCATCCTTTCCTTCCTTCTCAACCTTACATCACTCCTCCTCACCCTCACTTTCCTTTCCCAACCCCAGCTGTACTACACTATGCAAGGGTATGTTGTGCTTTACACTCTCCGCTCGCTCTTTTCCTCCCACCCCACATCAGTCCTCCTAACTCTCACTTACCTCTTCCACAACCTTGATTTAATATTGAGTGCATGGCTATGCTATGCTGGGAGCTGCGTGTCACGTAGTTCTTTTTCCCATCACTTCCAATGGTATATTGTAAATAGTTATGCTGTGGTTTGCCCTCTCACCTCCTCGTTTTTCTCCTCGTTTGCCTCCTCCGTACCCCAACATCAGTCCTCCTCATTGTTTCTTCACTTTCCATCCCCCCTTCTTTACTATACTCTAAAGGGCTATGCAAAAATTTCTCCTCTCCCTTCTTGGTTTTTCCTCCTCTTCCTCGCTTTCCATTGTCACCCCTTTTTCTATATTATACAATGCCTGACTATGCTATGCTGGCAGCTGCTTGGCACATACCCGCTTTCTGCGGCTCATACCCGTTCTGTTTAGGGCCAACGCCAGGCGGAGATTTGGCAAGCTTAAAGGGGCCATGACACCAAATTTTCGATCATAATCTGTGCTATCTGGCTCAATCCTTTTGCATTCACAAATAAGCTGGCGAAATTTTGCCGCATTTCTTGAGTACTTTATTTATAATTGAATATTTTAACAAACACGCGAGCGGCCTGAGGGTCAGGCAACGTAATTCACGTGCAGTAATGTAAGAAGCAGCTGGCTGTGCGATTGTCCGCATTCCAGCGAACGATATTTTGCCGTGGTCAGCAGCGCGACAAATTGTGACATTCGAGCTTTCTTCTGCTTGGAACTGAAACTGAACGATTTACAGCGGCCGAAACTGTGGTTGAAGACGACGGCACTCTTTGCTGCACGTGACGTCACACACGCACCATGGCAAAATGGTGGTGGGCGGCGGTGGGCGGGATTTGCAGCCGGCGACTTTAGGGCTTGTTTTGCACTGAAATATTCTTTTACAGCCAACTTTTCATATATGTATAGGCATAATAGACCGTCTACTTCTGGTTTCTGCTGAAAGACCACAAATTGTTGGGTGACCGTGTCATGACCCCTTTAAACAGCTACATTAGTAAGACCTTTTGCTAAGCAATTCCCACTGACAGCAAATTTGAAGAGCACCAGGATTTAAATATTATTATTAACAATGTTCGATTTCCGTGCTATTAAATGCCAATGGACTGAAGCCGCTTGTCTATTTAGGGGTGTGCGAATATTCGAGTTCGATTCGACTTTCGAATAGCTAGTATTCGAAGTTTCGAATCATTCGACTGAACGAATATCTAAAGCGCGACAAAGGCCAGTGGTGCAACTTGGTTAGGGTGGGGTGGCTAAAACTAACGCTAACGTCGTTACAGAAGGTCTTCCGTTAAAACTTTCACCGATATACTGGTTCAAAAGTGAGCACACGTTTTTTAAAGGATATTACGTCATTTCCTCACGTCATGGCTCTAGCAGAAAAGGCCAGAAAACAGTCTGGAAAACTGTCGAACTGCTAGCGTCGAAAAATATCCAGCACTGAGCTCAGACCTTATAGTCAAGAGGTTTAAATATACTTGAATGAGTTCCTGACCCCAAGAAAGGATGATCCTTTGAAAAAAATTACACCATCTCCCGCTAAAGGGAACCATGTGTAGATGCGAAGCAGCGGGCGCTGACGCTTACACTGGCGGCGGCGTTGACGCTGGCGCTCATCGCGACGTTGCGCAGGAGAGAAATCTGGGGAGCCGCAAAGCACGCAGCGATGGACCTGTGTTTCCTACTGGAACATGCCAATCGCTGCTAATGGGCAATGAGAGACAGAAGACTCCGATTGGACACAGATACCCGCAGTCCGCTTTTAGTTAACGCGCACGCTGCGAATTTTTATTGTTCAACAACGCATAGGAGAAATCTCTCACCGGCACTACCTTGCAGCTCAAGATCCAGTGCCTATATATACGGGGTGGCCAGTGAACGGTTGTGCAGCGCGAGCAGTCAGCTTTCAATCAAGCAACTCGCTAGCAGACGCTGCCTGCGTCGGCGTTGCGAGGCGAGAGAGGGGGGGGAGCATAGGAGAGGAGAGAGGTGGAGGGGACGCGCATGCGCTATGGGGGTGTAAACGCCGCGGGAGGGGATGCCTAGAGGAGAGGCGGGCAACGTAGGAGAGGAGGGAGAGGGGGAGGGGACGCGCATGCGAAGTGGTGGTGTGGACGCCGCGGGGAGGGATGCGTAGAGGACAGAGAGAGGGGGAGCGTAGGAGAGGAGGTGTGGGGAGAGGGCTTGCGCATGCGCAGTAAGGGTGGTCACGCCGCACACCACCACCACCGGATTGAACTCCGCCATAAGCTGCTTCGCATCTAATTATGGAAAGCGCATAGAGCTGCACTTATTCCATGGCATCGCCAAAATCGCTTTGCGATACCTTCCAAGCCCCGCTACCTGAGGCGCCCAGTGAGCGCATGTTTTCAACTGCAGGAAACACCGTAACATCACGGCGAGAAAGTTTGAAGCAAGGTCATGTGGGACAGTTTGTGTTTCTGCACGCCAATTTGTAGCCTTTTGGTTGCAGTTACTCAACACGTCATGTGCTCGAGGACATGAGCAGATTGGATTTCTTTGTTCTTTATTTCAATTTTCAACAAAATCTTTGGTATTCGATATTCGATTCGATATTCGACATTTCTGGCCTGGCCACTATTCGGCACTATTCGATTCGAATTCGATTCGAGATGAAATTTCACTATTCGCAAACCCCTACTATTTATACGTACAAGCGGAATCACACTTGTCTAGAGCGGTGGAGCGCGTGGCTGTGGATGCCGTTGTTGTCCGCAGCTGCTACCTCACGTTACCTGCAAGCTTCCGTTCATGCTTGAATTATATCAGAAAGACCTGGCATGCAGTATAATTATGTTTGGTATCATAACGGTGCCAGTATTTGCATATTGCTGCAGAAAACAGCCGCTGAAGCTGCCGGCTGGGCGCTCTAGACAAGTGTGATTCCGTCTGTATAAACGCGTAACTGTAATTCGCGATATACGCCACGCAATAACATAAATTGTTAATTATTTACAGGCGACCAGCTAAACTTCCGTGCGATAATTAGTGCAGGTACTTTCCCTCCTGTCTCACTTGCAAACCTAAAAGATCGCATCACAAGTATCTTTCAGGTGACTTTAAATCCTCTCTTCCTATATTCATAGGAGTAGGCCGGTTCACGTGGTTTATAGCTCCAAAGCAACTCAGGGAATGAGAGACGCCGTAGTGTTGGGCTCTGCCGGAATTCCACCACCTGGTTTCCTCTAACGTGCACTAAATCGCTTCTAGAATTTCACCGCCA
This sequence comes from Rhipicephalus appendiculatus, assembly GCA_030522465.1. Lineage (NCBI taxonomy): Eukaryota > Metazoa > Arthropoda > Arachnida > Ixodida > Ixodidae > Rhipicephalus > Rhipicephalus appendiculatus. Next base: position 42,261 of record JALIZH010024366.1, read on the forward strand.
TCGACATGCGACCACTATGACCGAGACCCAACCCGCGGCTCTAGGGTCATCAGCCGAACGCCGTAACCGCTGAGACTCCCTGGCGGCTGTGCATAAGAGTAGGCCTACGTGCCGTTCACAAAAGTTGAGACCATTAGTGTTATTGTTGTGTATTCTTCTCTCTCGACCCGTGTGCCCGAAGGCATACTTTCGATAATGTATTTTCCCCCGCTCGCATCAGAATGCGATTTGCATGTGTTGAAATTCGGCTTAGTTTGCAGAGTGCCTTGGATATACGTTCACGCTGTTTTTGTCTTTGTTACTTAGAAATAATTCGCTTTTTGTCTGCTTTCTGATGAGACCATTGCGTGCCACCTGATCGAGTGTTTACCCAGTTCTGTTGCACCGGTCTTTGCACTATTTCAGACATTGGATTGCGATAGAACCTTGAAATGTTGAGAAACCGTGAAACAGGGAATGTGACCTGGAGACAATTTTTCGTGAAGAGCCTTCTTCTCGAAACTTTTTCTCCAAGCAATATCCCCCGTTGAACGACTCTTATCATATAAAAAGCCGGCAGATCCCACACACTGTGGGAATCGATGTAATGCGAAGCAGCCAAGTCCTTTACAAAATTCGCATGCCATGTTTTACATGTTAGGACCTGTCATTTATGTTCGTCATACAGTCACGACGCGCAATACCAAATTTAGTGTATATCAAGCTAACGAAACGGCCGCGAGCGCGCCATGAGCGTGGCATGCAAGTCATGTCGCACATGACAAGTCATGATTGCCATATTACCACTGATCGTTTATGTTCGTCATACAGTCACGTCACTCAATACCAAATTTGGTGTATATCAAGCTAACGAAACGGCCGCGAGCGCGCCATGAGCGTGGCATGCAAGTCATGTCGCACATGACAAGTCATGATTTTCATATTACCACTGGTCATTTTTGTTCGTCATACAGTCACGTCACTCAATACCAAATTTGGTGTATATCAAGCTAACGAAACGGCCGCGAGAGCGCCATGAGCGTGGCATGCAAGTCATGTCGCACATGACAAGTCATGATTTCCATAGTACCACTGGTCACTTATGTTCGTCATACAGTCACGTCACTCAATACCAAATTTGGTGTATATCAAGCTAACGAAACGGCCGCGAGCGCGCCATGAGCGTGGCATGCAAGTCATGTCGCACATGACAAGTCATGATTTTCATATTACCACTGGTCATTTTTGTTCGTCATACAGTCACGTCACTCAATACCAAATTTGGTGTATATCAAGCTAACGAAACGGCCGCGAGCGCGCCATGAGCGTGGCATGCAAGTCATGTCGCACATGACAAGTCATGATTTTTATATTACCACTGGTCATTTATGTTCGTCATACAGTCACGTCACTCAATACCAAATTTGGTGTATATCAAGCTAACGAAACGGCCGCGAGCGCGCCATGAGCGTGGCATGCAAGTCATGTCGCACATGACAAGTCATGATTTTTATATTACCACTGGTCATTTATGTTCGTCATACAATCACGTCACTCTATCCCAAATTTGGTGTATATCAAGCTAACGAAACGGCCGGGAGCGCGCCATGAGCGTGGCAGGTAAATCATGCTTTTCATGACAAGCTAGTCATGATTTTCATGATATGACCAGCCACTTATGTTCGCAATACGGTCATGTTATGCCACACCAAATTTGGTATAAATCCCGTTAACGATACGGCCAGGAGAGCACAAAGTCGTAGGCGGCTAGATAGATAGCTAGATAGATAGATACGCTCAAAGTCGCCGAAGTTCGCTAAGAAATGCTTCGCATTTAAAACTGGTTTATACAGGGACAACATTTTCACTGTACGCTGGAGTTTGCAGCGAATGCTTGAAAGAGTGATTTACCGACGTCTCGACGCAAGAAAATGATACGTATCATAACGGTTCTTGAAGATTACGTGTACTCTGCTCTGTAATTAAACCCGCTATGCTTGTCGCGTCACTGTTCTCGCTGTCGTCACTATCCTTGTCATCGTTGTCATTAGGCAGGCAGGTGAAGGCTCTTTGCTGTTCCGAAAGATTCTCTTTATCTAATACAGTTTAAACTCGATCTAACGAAACCTGATTTTGCGAAGGCCCCGATCTAACGAAGAAATTTCAATTCTCCGGCAAATACCCATAGGGTTCATTATTGTCATCAACCAGAATTAACAAACAAAATGTGGCTACCCAACACGACTTCACGAAGTGTTTCCTGAAACAACGGAGTCAAAAAGCGGTCATTTCCTTCCAATTTACACATAGACTGGTTTGCCCACGAGCGCGCGCTCTAACACTATGGTGTTAAAACATCTAGGCACACAAGTTTCATTCCCAGCTTTGCTTTGAATACGCTACACGCCGCGACCATGCACGGAAGAACGGACGTGGCAGTCGGCAGTGCTCCTAGGTACCAGATGGTGCCACAGGCGCCATGCTTTTATCCTCCTCCCACCTTTCTCTTTCGGCCTATTCGCCCAACCACTGCATTCGTTGTCCACGTCATCGCATATCGATAGCTTGTCATAGCTTCACGCTACCCTCTTCCTCGCCTGAATCACCGGGATATGGCATCCGCTATGTCGTGCCGCCGTCGCAGGCTTTTGAGACTCGGAGGAGTAGGTTACCGGCAAAAAGAATGTAATGGTAGGTTTTGCGTGTCGCTACGTTACAATTTTATGTTTGAATGGGTCGAGAAATATTTCTCGATTTTGCGAAATTCCCGATTAAACTAAACAACTTGAACATGGTCACTACTTGTTGAATTGCGATGCAGTTGTAATTGAAATGTATTTTGCATTACGATGAAGGTATTACCACCAGACAAATATGCCTTGTTGATTATCATCTCCAAAAAGTTAATGTCACAAGTGAAACTTTACAGCAAAAAAACGATATTCAACACGAAGTGTACGATACTAAGAACTATTCGACACAAAGTGTTAGAAAAAATGTATTCTGGTTCTGAGAACCCTGCCGCTACCTAAAATATAATAAACTGTAAAAAAACACAAAAAAAGAAAATCTTGCGACTACGTAAAAGCAACAGCAAAATATAACATATAATCCCAGTTCTCGCCTAATGAAATCCTGCTCTGAATTCGTTACGTAGTAATTATCCGGCCAGAATGATATCTATGTGTTTTATCATGCTTAAAAGATACATTTTTTTGCGCCAAAATTTGCTTTAGTCCAGTTTGTTCATTTTGATTGTTGTGCTGTACAACTGCGCGCTTTCGTGTGTATCATTCCTTGTTTTGCGCTTGCGAATCCCCTCACAAATATTTATCACGACACGAGCCATGGTTTCTTTCAAGTGTCTTTCTGTGAGAATGGGGTGAAGGCTGTTTCCTGCATTTATGCTCTGGCATTGACTTAGAAAATTTCCCAACGTTACGCTAAAACTCATTGTAATGAAATTAGATGGACTATATCGTCACTCTTGTTGTGCGTGCCGTGCGAAGAGAAAAGGACTGAGACTACGACGTGGTTAAAGACACACACGACGTTTATGATCCAAAATGACAAAAAAGCTAAAAGACACTAAATTACAATGAACAAAAAATAAACACGGAGACAGTCTAACCTTAACAAGAAAAACGAACGCTAGTTCGAGGAACAAAGTTCGTTGACCTCACAGTGCGATGGTCGGCACGGCAGACGCTGAGGTGCAGGGCAGGAGGCGGCGAAAGGCGATGAGAAGCGGGGGGGTGCGTCTCGATGTGCGACGCTGTGGCGACGATGAAGCTTGGCGGCGTGGGTGCGACTACGAAGCAGTCCACCCGCATGGAGACGCAGTGCTCCGTGCAGGGGAATGGCCAGCCTGCCCAGCGAACAGCTTGCGTCGAGACGCGATGCTCGGTGCACCCGTGACCATTAGCCAGGCCACGCTCGTTGCTGTGCTGGTCAGCTGACCGCGGAGACGCCTCGCCGAGATCCGCGATGCCCTCGGCAAGGAACAGAACAGCAGGCCAGGCCGCGCCCCGAGATGCGGTACTCGTGCCGGCAACACCGCCCCAGCTGGTGGTTGGGCGGCAGCAGCACGGACGGCCGCGTTCCCTGGCTGGACCCTGGGCCGCCAGCGTCCGACGCTTCGGCCCGCTGTCTTACGTCTGCCTCTGCTTCGGCTCGCCCCCAGCCAGCAAGCACATCGCCACGTCTTCTTCACACGTGGCCCAATCGTGGCCCACCACCTCGATGGCACAACACAGGTCACCAGCTGATTTGCTGACCTCACACGCACAGTTGGCTCGAAATAGCACGCGCTGGCCGCCGCACCTTCGTCGTCGGCGCATTTTTGTTCCATTCACAACACTCATTAAGAGTCTGTCCAGATCTTTCCGTCCCTGTTACTAATACATGTCATATTCAGTCTCACAAAAATGACTGTGTATTGTTTCGAAGTATGAACTAACGGAATATATTCATGTCACAATGCAATCAGGTTTTAAACAATTTTTGATTGTCTCTGAACGACATCGAACAGTGGGTGAGATATGAACTTGCACATAAAAATGACAGGTCTTTGAAAAGCTTAACAGGAACAAAGCATTGCGTTCACCTTAACAAACGAAATATATCGCAACGTAGTGTATTATCAATGCGAAAGCATCAGATGCCTCATAAGTAGTGAAAATAATACCCCCCAATAAGCTGACAAAACTGTCTAGGCACGTTAACGATGAAGGGCCAAGAAGCCTTTACGTACCACGACACATGCAAGTCCTTTTATAAAATGCACGGCCATTGCCGGTAGATACACCAGCACGTATACTGGTCCGATAGCGCCGAGACCTTTGCTAGGAACCAGAGGGGACACATGAGTAAGCGCACCACCCGTGACTCTAAGTAAAGAAGAGGTTAATTATCTCACATCTGCCGAATGATAAACATATTTGAATTGCACATTATAGAGTTTTTTTGGCCGTGTACCTTATGTTCCTTATTTCACTACTAAATCTTGATTATTCTCGTGCCCGTTGGTTTCTCCCCAAATTTCTTTATGTATTGCACTGCAGCAATAAAACATTCAGCCCTTGGAGTTCACGTTTGTGTTCCTTTGCTTGCGAATCGCCTCTTTCACCCCGTATTCTCATCTGTGATCCTGTGAATTCTATTTTGCAGCGGCCTACCTACGTGTAGTGTGGGACACTCGAAAATCCCGCCACTTTCATCCTCAGTATAAGCTTCACGAAATTAATATACGAAGAGGACAGATTGGAAGAAAGACACAAGGAGGTACGCCTATGCTCACGAGTTTTTCAACTCGCGCATGCACTTAAACTGAATGCATCACTATGAAAAAAACTGAGACCTACACCAGTATGGGCACAAGGCCAATGGAGAGCTCTCTTCCTTGACGGAGGTCACCAACGAAGTTTTGTTATGGAGGAGCTTTCCCGCAAACTGGAACTTCCTGTGGTTGGTGAAGACGAGCCTACAATCTCTCCCTTCGGAGAAACAGGTAGATACAGTCCGTAGAATTTTGCCTAAGTGGTTAATGTGATCGTACCAGGCACTTTATCAAAGCCCTGGAAATCTCGGATATCTGTTCTGATCAGCTGCCAATTCCTGAAGATATCGTTTGAACAGTGTAGGGGGAAATGCATGAACTAGGATGTGTCATCGTGGAGTTAGGCTATTCTTTTCCAGTATTGGAAGCGACTTGCTAATCAGTGCTACTTGGAACTTCGAAAGTGCCCTTGGTGTCGTCTTCCTCGGTCACTAAATTTGCAGTGCTGTGGCGTTTAAGGCTGTACTAAAATAACTAGCCCAGAATTTACTCTCCTTGAAAGAACATTCAGTAAACATTGCTTGCTTGACACCCCATGGTGCAAACACAGTTGATTTTCATTGTAATTTTCGGGGTTTGTATCACTAAAGATGTGTATAACTTTATAGCTATTAATGGAGAGGCTGCGATAGCGTCTTCGCACTGCTACGCCCGCCCGCCAAATGGTATAGCTCTGTCGGCAACTGCGTCAATGCTGTCTTGACGTTTTCTGGCAGAAGTGCGTCTCACTGCACACCCAATTTCCGTAGTGTTTGAAAGATCATCTTGTTTGTCACTGACTTGGCAGTTTCTTCACATGAAAATGTTAATCAAGACAACGAGGAGCTGAGGCAACCGCTACAATATGCCTAGATATATGTCGTTTCTGAAGTCATCGTTACCATAAGCAAATACACAGTATATTCATCCCTAGACCCTGCATAGACAGCAGAATATGCTTTAAATTCAGCTAATCAGATTCAAATATTTATCCACATAAGAATATTCTTGTTTTGAAGGCGAAATAGATGGCCATATCGGCGGTTTTGGCAGCGCTCGGCTGAGCGCCAAGCATATCGTAGTAGATCCGAGCCAGCAGAAGTTCGAACTCTTCTTAAACTTCAATTTTCTGACAGATTTTTGAGGAGCTTAAATGAAAATACACCATAACCTTATAAAACACGAGCAAACAAAATATCACAAACTTGCCGCCAAGCAGCAAGCATAGAACACGCGAATCCCCGAGTGGAAAGTCACGGCTCAGCTGGTGGCGAGAAAGATTGAAGCGCGGAAGAACTAGAGTCCCGAACAGGAAATAAGCGCCGAAAGATATGGATATTTCCCGCCTCCGACCTTCATGCAAATCGCCGTCAAGTTTGGAGTGTAAAAAAGAGAATAGCAATGGACGGAAAACAGAAAAAAAGAATGGGGAATGTTTGGAAAAAGCCTTGACCCGGAAACGTTAAACAGGCGCGATGGAAGCATGGTTTGCAGGAGATAACGCATGCAGGCATGCATGTACTCTGGTGTCAAGCGTGGACGCTTCCCTTTGGCGCTGGTACTTCCGCTGGCCCGTCCGCACCATCGTCACTGGCGACGTGCACACATGTCAGCGCAACACAATTTGTCACGCAGCCTTCATTGTCAGTCGTGGCTCGCAGACAGCCATGCTGGAATATCAGTCTTCTTTTCTGTTTTAGATGTGAAGCATCTTATGGCGAAGCTTAATCCGGTGGTGGTGGTGGTGGTGGTGGTGGTGTGCCGCGTGCCCACCCTTACTGCGCATGCGCAAACAGTTAAAAAAATAAAAATAAAAACCTCCTTTCCCCCTCTCTCTCCTCTAGGCATCCCTCCCCCCGCGGCAACCACACCCACACTGCGCATGCGCCTCCCTTCCTCTCTCCCCTCTTACACTCCCCCCCTCTCTCCATCCCTGCCCGCGGCGTCTAACTCCCCCTGCGCATGCGCGTCCCCCCCTCTCTCTCCTCTCCTACGCTCCCCCCCTCTCTCCTCTACGCATCCCTGCCCACGGCGCTCACACTCCCACTGCGCATGCGTGTCACCCCCTCTCTCTCCTCTCCTACGCTCCTCCCTCTCTCGCCTCGCGACGCCGACGCAGGCAGCGTCTGCTAGCGAGTTTCTCGGTGCGAAAAAACCGACTGCTCGCGCTGCACAACCGTTCACTGGCCATCCCGTATATATAGCAATGGATCTTGACCTCCAAGGTGGTGCCGGTGGGAGATTTCTCCTGTGCGTTGTTGAACAATAAAAATTCGCAGCGTGCGCGTTAACTAAAAGCGGAGTGCGGGTCTCTGTGTCCAGTCGGAGTCTTCTGTCTCTCATTGCCCATTAGCAGCGATTGGCATGTTCTAGTAGGAAAAACTGCTCCATCACTGCCTGCTTTGCGCCTCCCCAGTTTTCTCTCCTGCGCAACGCTGCGATGAGCGCCAGCGTCAACGCCGCCGCCAGTGTAAGCGTTAGCGCCCGCTGCTTCACATCTACACATGGTTCCCTTTAGCGGGAGATGGTGTAATTTTCGTCAGGCTCGCGTACAAGTGTGTCGCATTTCCGGCAGAGGCGGAAAGCTCAATAACGAGCTTTTTACGTTATA